>OY282452.1:46835831-46896612 GCA_958295655.1 Palloptera scutellata | reverse complement strand
ACTCTAGAGGCTGAGTTTGTTTTCGGCTTTTTGTGCATAGTTTAGAGAGTGGATAGTGGATGGCCTGGAAAACCGGATATCATTTGGTACCACACAGTTCTCTACAATACATACTAAAAAAAGGCATTTTGTTCTGTTTAAGCATATCCAGGATACTTACTTTTATTACTTACTTTTAATGACACAACAACCCATGGAGGGTCTAGGCCGAGCTTTAAGCATCCACTCATGTTGTGCGTGTTATATTTGTACATGAATGGAAGGGACCTACAGTTTAAAGCCGAATCCGAACGGCGAAGTGAAAAGCTTTTCATAGCAATTTTTACTCTTGTAGGTTTGCCATTGCCTGCCAAGCGGTGGTGCCGGTTAGAAAAATTATTTTTCTACTTTATTTTTGTTTGATTTTGCCTGTGCCGAGATTCGAACCTCGGACACTCTGCGTAGCAGTCCAACGCATTACCACTACGCCACAGCGACCATTTCCAGGATATCTTTTCCGAATTCTGCTCTTAGAGTTCAACTGTGGAATTTCATTATTTTATTCCCAGCGACTTTGTCGTTAAAATTGGAGGGTGAGGAACCGAAAGCTTCCAGTTAACCACGTTTAAAATTCATCGTTCCTTCCATAGTCCCTTCTTAATATTAAATAATATAAAAATTCATGCTTAAATTAATTTTAATTAAAAGCTTCTCTCTGCTCCACAAAAACTATTATAAAATAACAAGTGAGAACGATTAATCTGATTGTAAATGTGAAATTTTTGCATTTATTTCTTTTCTCTTAAATTAATGTAGTGGAAAAACGAAACTGCTTTTCACTACTTATTTGATACAAATTCCGACCAAATGCAACCCTGCTATGAAGTTGTTATTTTTTTTTTTGTTTTTGTGTTTGTTAATGCGAACAATTTATGAAAATTTTCATAAAATTTTTATGCATTCAATTGTTTTTTTTGTTTAATTGATGTTTGGCAGCTATAATACTCGCACCATCCAACTCATAGGGATCCTCACTATCCCACATTGGCAAAAAAAAAAGAAGCCAATTGTTTTTCGCAAATTCACAGCGAATGAACACCGACACCGGGCGAGCACTGCATCAAAATTGGACTACACAGATGGGAAAGAATTCACAGCAATTACAACAACAACAACAACAACCACAACGGTGACGATGATGTTGATGATGACAACATGCTAGCAGTATGTTGTTGTGTGGTGGCATCACCGGGCTACAACAGAAGCAGCATCAGCAGCTGCTACGCTCGAATGCACTTGAAAGCAAAAATAAAAAATATTGGTTGTATGCAATGGTGTAAATATTTCGCCAGCTCTCTCAGCAACGCTTAAGCTTTTGCGATCAACTCTTCGCTTTCATAATTGTTGAATGCACACACACGCACACACACAATTACAGTGGGATGGGCGAGCGTTGAATGCTGTTAAAGTCGTGAAATAAATCAAGGATAATACCTTTTTGAATTGAAAATCGAATGGATTCGAATCGAATTGTGAAGCGCGCAATTTGGTTTTTTACTTCCGATTTTCCGTATTGTATTTTATTAACGAATTGCATTGATATCGAACTTATTTAATGTTTATTTGCTTCAATACAAATTTAAGGGCTTTACACAAACCAAAAAAATCATTACCCGCATAAGCAATGAAAAAAGAAGTTTGCACGCATGCGAGCAAAGAAGGATTTAAATTTGTATGTTGCGGCAATTTGTCGAAATGAAGTGTCAAAAGGTTTATATAAAGTAACTTTAAATGCTGAACAAGTTGCTGCTTTCGCTACACAATGCCCAAGCGCTGGTGGTAGTTTAAAGAAGAAGTCCTGGCACACACACACACACATCACTTGCATCTTCTCCACACAATAGTGTGCGTGCGATAAATCAAACATTTGTATTTTCAATTCTTTACAATTTTTTTAAATCGTAGTCAACAACAATTGAAATGTAAATTTTTAAATTTAAACGGAAATGCGACATAATCCCATTTTGTTTGACAAAGCAAAAGCAGAAAAATAAACATTTAAGCTAGATTTCCTTAAATGAGCTCAAAATGTCCATTTATTTATTTTCTTTTTTTTTCTAAACGGCCTTTTGGTCTTAGTCTAAGGCATGAAATTCGAGCTGATGCTTCTGCTGTTTAATGTCTATTGTTGTTTTTTTATTATGTTATTGCTTTATTGCTGCAGCTTCAGCTCCAGCTCCAGCTCCTTCCAACTGAACAACTGCAATCCTACTTAAGACATTTCATAAGATTAAAATCACTGTCTTGTCTTCTTTGTTGTGCATCTTTGTGTGAGTGTGTCATGAACCTTTCTCCGATGTCAAACCATTTTAATAGCAGCATATTTCTGTTGTTGTTTCTTAATTATTTGACAGATTCTAGTCTTCACTGCTTACTCTTCTTTATTCTTCGGAATAGTTGAATTCTCTTTACTGGTTTTATTTTTATTTTTTTTAACTGAGTCTTCATTGTGTCCCAGAAAAAGTGAAGCGAAAAAAATGAGGAATATTTTCAAATGCAATAAAAGAATCAATTTACTTAATTCCTATTTTCTTTTTGTTCATTCCCCCTCCCCCCTTCCCCCTCGTTCACTCTCTCTCTCTCTCTCTCTCTGGTTTCCTTCATATTTAAAATATATTGAAATGAAAACTTAAATCGCATTTACATTTCGCTGCAGTTTCATTATTTCAATCTCTGAAACTATGGAAAAAATACTCACCTTCACTTTGCACGAAGTTGGAATACCCTACAGCATGCATTTGAAGCAAGTGATTACTTATATGTCTAGAGCATTCTATTCACCCTTCGCTACTCGCTTAGAAACTCTCATCATTAAATTTTTTGGCGATTGAAGCAATCAAAGAGGGCACGATCCGCCAAACAAAGCATTTACTACTAGATAAATTTCGTAATGATAATTTTATTAAAATTTAATATGAATAAAGATGGCAATATTTCCTTTAAAAAAAAAATCACCATAACCCTTCATAGTTAAAATTATTTTTATTTAACTTGATAAAGAAGCTGCCTAAGTCTCACGAGTGCGATTTTTTCGATCTGATCCGATCGGAACGAAGAAAGTTATTCAAGTCATATTCTATAATTTTTTCAAGATCATCGAAGAACGACTTGAATAACCTGACAAATATGATCTATTTGGAGTCGAGGGTAAGTTAATTTGTTTTTTCCTTAAAAACGAGTCTTGATTCAGGATCAACGAAATGTATGAAATATTTATTGGAAAGAGAACCCGCAACATCTCTCCCCGCTTACTTCGTTTATAACTGATATAATGCTGTTTTTTTCACCCTTTCATTAACAGTTGAACTTATCAGGAAACCAAAAATAATCGCAAATTATTTCCCTCAGTATTAGAAGGAGAAAAGTTAACCGCCAAAATATCATAGGTTCTTTCAGTTAATGAGTGTTTAATTTTTCAACTTCCCAACGAACTTATTCCCCGAGTGTAGAGTATTCAAAAAAAAAGATTATATGTTAAAAATGGAATCAATGTAAGATGACGATGAAGAGGAAGAAAAAAGGATATTTGACACTTTTTAATGCGCTTCATTGTGTTGTTGTGATTCTTTTCCTACTACTGCTGCTGCTGCTGCCGGTGCTGCCTCTTCTCATTATTGCTGGCGTGTTGGTGTGCTGCTGCTGGCGATGTTAAGCGAGGTTTCGCTCTATCTATTACTTTTGCTTTCGTTCTTCAACTTAACTCTTGTTGTTATCTCTCCTGATGTCTGTCTGTCTGTCTGTTTGTTTGTCTGTCTGTCTATTTATAGTGCGAGAGAATATTCTCCATTGTATGCATATAAAATCTTCGTCAGGAGCCACTTTTATTTTACTTCTTCTTATTTTTATACTTTATTTTTTACGTTGTAGTATGCGCTTCTTCACAGAATACATTTTTTTGCGTCTTGCTTGAGCTTTTGTTCTTCAGTCTAACGCTGTTTTTTCTTTCTTTATTGAATTTCTTTTATGATTTTTGTTTTCTTTTTAGCGTTTCCGCGTTCTATTGTCATAAGTTTCTTTTTGTTCCTTTTTAGCATCATCTCACATGAAACATTTCAATTTTATTCCCCCCTACCCTCCCATCGACGCCTTCAAAAACTCTGTATATTTTCTGTTTGTTTCTTTTTTTGTTGTTTTGTTGAAAACAATAAATGATTTTTTATTGGTTTTATATTGTTCTCTGGTGATCTTGTTGATGGTTTTATTATTCAAAAAGGAATGAATTCGCATATACTTCAGAAACTTAGCAATTTTCATTATTTTCAATATAGAAATATATTTTAGGGAATTTAGTGGCATATGTTTTCAGAAATACTGCGTCGTAAAATCAGCTGTTGTTTTAAAATTAATTTTCATATTGATTGAATATTTAAGGGCCCTTGGATTTATAATCGATGCATTTTTAATAAGTTCTCGGCTAAGACTTTAATGGTTTTAAACTAAACAAACGTTTTCATTAAAAGTTTTTATTTATTTTGTCAATTAAGTAGAAGTGATCTTCAGGACAATTAGCAACGTAACATAAATCGAAACATTGACAAAATAATTCAAAATTAAAAAGTTTGTTTAAAAGCTTTAAGTTCTTGGTAGAGCGCTCATTAAAAATCCATGAATTCATTTTCATCTTACAATAATCTTTATCCAGCCTTAATTTTACAGAAAAGTATGAAGTTAAAATTTGTACAAATCACAATGGCAAATCACGCATCGTAAATCAGCTTTCTAATCCTTTTTAGAAAAAATCTTTGTTATCATTAAATGCTTTAAAATATCCCCAAAAGTTTAAATTTTCTAACGAAACGATTACTTCATTATTTGCTCTTCCTAGTTTCTTAACATAATATGTACATATTTTGTAAATTAACACCAATTATAATTTCATACACGTAGCACAGCACCATTTCACTCCCCACACATTAAACATAACTAACACGAACCATTTATGTGAGTGAAAGATACTCTAAATTAAGTTTTTCTGTCAAAATTATTTAACGACATGTAAACCTCATTTGATTGCATGAAAAAACTACCATTGAAAGCACAGAAGAAGATTTCAAACCCATTATGCTTTTAACAATTTAATCAAAGTTTCACATACTATTCGGGCGACGTTTCGAGTTAAATTATGCCGCCAACTCAAATGCGAAATCGCTTAAGCACATTTTTTTATACAAAGGAACAATATCCTTGCCTGTAGGGCAACAACATCAGGAAATTACATTAAAACGCAAGAAATTAACATAAAACTGTTAAAATTTAGCATAATGGAATCTACAATCCTACATTTTCGAGTGAAACGCAAATCTACTTCTTTGTATTTTTTACATAGCTGTCTGCTTTCCAGCATCTACTTTTAAGTAATTCAAAGCATCTTGTTTTCACCATTTACATATATATATATATTTTTTTCCTTTCAAAGCGGCATGTTAATACATACAAACATATGTACACTCGTAGGTAGTGCCGCATAGTCTTTTTACTTATACAGAGTGTTCCAGATTCGTTTTTCACCTGCCGCCCGTTTGCCCCTTGATTTCCACTCATTCCATCATCATATGGTACACAATGTTAATTACAACTTCGTAAACTTCGTATCCTTTTGTTGTGACGCACAAAAATGTCAAAAGATGCCGACACTTTACGATTACGAGTTGTTGCTTTGACACACAGTGTAAAAAGAGTGCTAACACTTTAGAGTACAATGTTTTGTATTTGTTATGCCTGCCATGCCGCATACGTTCTTGTCATTCTGTGTATGTGTGTGTGTGTGCGCTGCATACTCCTCCACGCCCACTAGCGCTCTCTATTTCATTTTACAAAAATCGCAGTGTGTCAATGAACCCGGCAGCAAGAAAAACAAACATTTCTATAAATGCAGAGAGAGAGACAGAGAGGAACTGCAACATAGAAATCGGTTCGGGTATGTTGTTTGGACATTTAAAATCTACACTTTGTGTCATTAAGGTGGGATAGTAGATAAGTAGTTCTCCAGACCCAAAGTGTGTGAACATTCTCCAACTCCTTGACTAACAGCATTCCTCTCTTAACACCTCTTGAACACCTCAGTTAAACCAGTCTACCTCAGGAATTTGAGTACTGCTTCTTGAACAGTGCTCCGCAATGAGCAATATTGATTTTGTCATGATGATTCCTCCTTCTCATTGCAGAACCTACACATTGAGCTTCCCTCGATACTTATTATACAAGAGTGATCTTTGAAAGCGCTTTGGATTGCCTAGGTCTCCGATAATTGGTAAAGAGTTCTTCCCTCTTGTTTATATTTTCCCGACTGAGTGCTTTCTTGATTACGCTGTCTCCTATTCCACAAAAAGGTTCAGGTCCCATGAAAACAGTCGATGCCCATTTTTATCGGACTCGTCTGCTTGTCCTTTGAGTTCAGGCACCCAACAGAGAGCAACTTTGTTGTCCATGCCCAGTTGGTTGAGCTTAAAAGAGCATAGTGATCGAATGGTTGCTAGATACAATAACAAGTATGAAACATCTTGTAATGACATCTCTCTGTCGCTAGGTAAAACTATACTCTCTGTCAAACAAAATCATTGGCGCCATTTCTTCGCATTTAGTTCTGTCAACAATATTCAGTTCATAAACAATCAAGTTTCATACAAAATATATTTTTTTTCGCTCGTCAAAATGTCGAATTTTGTGCCTACAAAATATGATATGCCGACATCATTGATTTTCTGTTTCCAGTTGAAGAAATCTTCTTTGGAATCTCATGGAATCCTTGTGGAAGCTTACGGCCAACACGCTATAGGCAAACACAGTGCAACGAGTGGTTCAATAAGTTAAAAAGTGGCGATTTTTATGTGAGAAACGAAGAACGTGGATATATAAAATTAATTATAAATGAAAAGAAACTGCAAAAAATCTAAAACTAGAACTGGAAGACCACAGAAAAAGTTTGAAGATGCCGAATTGCAAGCTTTACTCGATGAGGATGATGGTCAAACGCAAGAACAACTTGCAGAACAGTTAAACAACAATGCTTTTCTCAACGTTTAAAAGCCATGGGATTGATTTTGAAGGTGGGAAGGATGGGTTCCGCATGAATTGACTGAAAGACAGCAAGATAATTGAAAAACCACCTGTGAAATGTTGCTCGGAAGATACAAAAGAAAGTCATATCTTCATCGAATTGTTACTGGCGATGGAAAATGGATCTATTTCGAGAATTCCAAACGTAAACGATCATATGTTTAGCCGGTACACCGGTACACCGGCCAAATTGACAGCAAAGCCAAATCGCTTCGGAAAGAAGACAATGCGCTGTATTTTCTGGGATCAGCGAGGTGTTATCTAATATTGACCTTCTCAAACCAGGTGAAACAGTTACTGGTCAACGCTACCAACAAGAATTGGCCGATTTGAACCGTGCTTTGCGCCAAAATCGTACAGAATATCAAGCTAGGCAACACAAAGTGATTTTTCTTGTTGACAATGCACCATCACATCGAACAAAACAGACTCGGGAATTGGTAGATTCGTACAGCTGGGAAGCCCTCCCCCATGTGGCTTATTCGCCAGACTTGTCGCCATCTGACTACCACTTATTTTCATCAATGTGGCACGCACTTGCTGAGCAGCACTTCGATTCGTACGAAAATATGAAAAAATGGCTCGATGACTGGTTTGATTAAAGAAACGAACATTTTTCACAAATTGCCAGAGAGAATGGAAAAATGTGTAGCTAGCAATGGCCATTACTTTGAAGATTGAATGTATAACCATTTTTCTTAAATAAACGTGTATTTTCTAAAAAAATATTCCGGTTTCATACTCGTACACCTGGTATGTCTCGTCCTTTTTAATTACTGTCTAGGTTAAATTGCACGCGTATATTAATTGTATGAATTTCAGCTAGAAAAATACTAGAATATTTGCTAATCGGCTCAGAGTATACTATCCTCGGTTTGTGACCCATCTGTATACCGCATAATCGTGTGTTGCTGCAATGTGTAGTTCTCATTTACACTGTCCCATTCATTCTAAGTCTTGCAACAAAGTCTTTCTAAAAGATTTATATTTTTTATTCAGGTTATCTTGCGACGTCTACTACGAGGTGTACTAGACTGAGCTCCAATAATACCTCACGCAGCAGTCACACATGTTCGCATTGCTCCTGTTACACAGAGACACGCTAACCTTTGAACTCTTCCAAAATTTATGCTTTCGCTGTTTTAAGTTGAGCTCTTCTTGCCCATGCTAAATAGCAATAGACGCTGTCCTTGGTTAAATTAGAACTTAGTGGTACTTTATTCATACCAGTTCATACTTCACAATCCGAGCTTTGTGAGTGCCTACTTGTTAAATTAAGATATTCAATGATTTTCCATCCATCCGACTTTGATGTATTACGTTAATCGTGACTATCGTTGTTCCTATCGTATCCACATATTAAATACTTCTTCACTTCCTCACGAGTTTGTACGCATGCAAATGGGTTCCGCTCTGGTTATGAGTGCGAAATCAAGTAACTTTCTACTCTAAAAAACTTTCACGCTCATTTGAACCTGTATTACCTTGTCTATCTACCTGCTGCCGAAAAATAAGGATTTTACAAAGGGCAAATGCGCTGCGACAAAATGCGAGGCTATGTGCTACTGTGTGGTAAAGAAATGTAAGGTGCGTTGAGATTACAGCGCAATTCTGATAGCGGCTGCTGCCTTTTCACTTTGCCATGAGTGTGTGCGGCAGATAATGCCCTTTATGCGGAAATAAGGGCGCGTAAAATCACCTTTTCATCGTCAATGTTTGTGTGTTAGACATGCCTGAGTGTGTGTGTGTACACGCTTGTCACAGGATGCCGATGCTCATGATGATGCTGCTGCTGTTTTTGGTGTGCGTGTAAGCGTGTGTGACACATGGTGTTTGTGTTCCTCTTCGCTTTTTTTTCAGCTTGGTTTAGTGACTAAAGCACTAAAGGTGGGAATTTGCTAAAAGTGCAAAAACATTTTGTGTGTATGTATGTATGTATGTATATATTGCTATTTCGTGTAATTTCTACTACTGCCATCATTGCTGCTCCCCTCCCCTACTATTATCACTATACAAGTTTCAGTGTTCGCTTTTCCTGTGTTGATGATGATGATGATGATGATGATGATGATGATGATGATGACAATATAGGATTAAAGCAGATTAAAAACCTAATAGAATTGTAGGAGTGAGAAAATGTTTGACTGACATGACTACTACTACCACCACCACTACTCCGCTACTACTATTATTAACACTGTCTTTGTGACTACTTTGCCTGATGTAAAACCGGTGTTGTTGTTCCAATGGTTGTGTGATTGTGTAAGTGTGAGCGCTGCTGTTGCTAGCTGCTACTACCTTGTGCGGAAATTACTTTTCTTTATTAAGTGCGATATCTGTGGAAACCGTTGTCACTCAATCCTAAAATCAAAAAAAAAAAAAAAAAAAAAAAAAAAAAAAAAAAAAAGGCGAACTGAAAAAATAACTTGGATTTTGCGGCAAAAGTTGCCACCACTGAAATGTAAAAATTGCAATTTTCACATTTATTGAATTTATTTCTACTTCCTTTTCTTCCACTCGTTGGCTTTGATCCCTGCCGCAGGATGTCAAAGCCTAAGCTGCTCATTATTTGTATTTGTATTCGTATATACGCTTCGCAACAATATTAATCAATTTAAATGCACTTTTTACTTCGTTTCATCACTACTACTTACATCCTTCAGTATGCCAAAATCAATCTTAATAAAATCCCACTAAAATACCGTTTCATTACAACAACAACAACAACAACAATTAGAATGAAAGAGAGGGTGCGAAGGGGGAAGTGAGGATTATTTGTATTCCATCTTCTTCTGTCTGCTGCATAAATTTAATTTAAATTTACCACTATTTTTTCTTTTTACACCAAACTCTTCAATCATTGGTTTTTCTTTTTTTTTTAGTTGTTGTGATTTGAAATCCTTTTTACTTTGATTACTTTTTTGTGGGTTCAATATTGCATTAGTTGTGGTTGAAATTTTTTTTTAGATACAAGTTAATGAAGCAGAAAGCACAGCTTCATTTGAAACACGAAGTGTTTATTGCGCCTTGGTTGCCTGTGTCCATTTATGGGCTGTTGTGCCATTAAAAGAAGAAGAAGGTTACCTGTGTCTGGCTGCACACCTATCTATAGCAGCACCGTACTCAAAGGTCAAAAGCATACAAAGGGCGAGAGCAGCTACTTAACTGTTAAATCTAACAGCAGGTCTCCGCCCACAAAATGCAACAACGACTGTTCCCACGCTGCACCGATGAAGAAAGCAAGCGGCGATAATGAAGTTGTGAGACATATGAATTTAGAGGAATTTTTTTTAGAAGATTATTACTGAATAAGCAGCAAACAAACCGAGTTGCTTCGCTATAAAAACAAGAAAAGATAAACGTATTTTTATAGGTACCATAGGTATCAACTAATTCCAATCTATTGTTTCACTACTCTTGAGTAATCTTAATTAACTACCCTAGTCCACTAAATTTACTAGGATTTAATTATGCAGGATCCAGTTTTTAAAGTATTTGAAAATAAATGCAGTGTTAGCCACTTTTATTGAAATATTCAGCAGTTGTCGTATCTCCGTTCAATAATACTCTTCAGTGAGAATATTGTCTTGTAATTCTCATTTATTTTAAAATATTTTTCAATTATATAGATTTTGCAATCAAGGAGCTGTCGCACAGATCTCTGATGCATATGAATATTCCTTATATGGAAAAAAATCCAAATTAGTAGATATGCAAGGTTTGCCCCATGCAATTTATATAAAAACAGCAGAGATAACTGACCGTAGCAGTGCTGTGAGAATGGTCGAAAATGCAAAAGAAAACCTATCGGGAGTTAAAAATGTACTGGTTGATGCAGGCTATACTGCAGAGAATTTTGCAACTCAAATAAAAACGATTCTTGATGCAACCGTTGAAGTGATAAAAAGAAATGAATTACATTCCTTTGTTGTATTGCCGAAAAGATGGGTTGTGGAGCGATCTTTTGATTGGTTAGAAAAATGTAGAAGATTGTGGAAAAATTTAAAGCGAAAACTCAATAATGTTGAGTTTTTTTGTCATTTAATCTATAAGAGAATATAACTAGCTTCAGTTTCAGTTTTGTCTGATTACAAAACTAAAACAATTCGATTGGTCTACAAGCTATTCCAAAATCATTTATATTTCTTGAAATTCGATTGGTTTAAAAATTATTCTAAAAATATTTGTCTATTAAATAGTAGAAATTGGAAACTATTTCAAAAACATCTATCTGCTAATCTAGTTCAAAAGATATGGAAGTGTGGACCATTTTCAATGTTAAAAACGGGCTCGTAGGCAAATGTAGGATAACTTTAAACCGATTGGCTACCCTACAGGGTATATCTATAAATTCGGAGAGGTGAAGTAAATCCTTAAAGTATGCCCGTTCCATTTCCATTCCAATATATCATATCATGTTTCTAGTATGTACTTGGTCGCTGTGGCGTAGTGGTCGTGCGTTTGACTGCGACGCAGAGTGTCCGTGGTTCGAATCTCGGCACAGGCAAAATCAAACAAAAATAAAGTAGAAAAATAATTTTTCTACACGGCACCACCTCTTGGCTGGCAATGGCAAACCTACAAGAGTATAAATTGCCTATGAAAAGCTTTTCACTTCGCCGTTCGGATTCGGCATTAAACTGTAGGTCCCTTCCATTCATGTACAAATATAATACGCACAACATGAGTGGATGCGAAAAGCTCGGCCTAGGCCCTCCATGGGCTGTTGTGCCATTAAAAGTAAGTAAGTAAAGTAAGTATGTACTTGGTCTCGATTACATGTAAGTAATTTTGTAATCCTCTGTTCCTAAAACTTTCGATGGTTGTAAGTTACAGGAAAGATTACAGATTTATCGTAATACTCTATAAAGCAAGGATTGAAACTGAATCAATATAACGTTCTCTGGGCGATATTGCTCTTCACTGTCTTTTTTGATTCTACATATATTTTCTTTGTTCACGCACAATATTCAAATAAATACCGACATGGATTGTCTCTTAATCTCGGTATGTTGTGTCGCAGATGAAGAACAATCAATAGACCTAAAAATTTACGTTTATCACGATTAAAATTAGAACGTAAAGGAAGGCAATGTGTTTTTTTTTACTTTGTAGGTTTGAAAGGTAGGTAGTGTGGTCGCCGAGGCATAGTTGGGTAGTGCGTTGGCCTGCTACACATAGTGTCCAGGGTTCAAATCTTGGCCAAGGCAAAATTGAAAAATATAGAAGGAAATTTTTCTACCAGGCACCAATTTTTCTTAGCATGCAATGGCAAACCTACAAGAGTAAAAATTGCCTAGTAAAAGCTTTTTACTTCGAATACGGCATAAAACTATAGGTCCCTTTCATCCATGTACAAAAATAACATGCACAACATGAGTGGATGCGCCAAAGACCTAGGCCCTCTATGGGCTGTTGTTCCATTAAAAGAAATAAGAAGATAAAGATTCGAAAATCGCCCAACAATTATGAACAATCAGTGTTGCCAGTGTTAAAAAGCTCGGCCTAGGCCCTCTATGGGCTGTTGTGCTATTAAAAGAACGATGAGGAATGTGGCCCATGAGCGGCGCTGAACTCGGCTACAATCGCCCTCATACATAGGGGAGTCCAATCCATATTGAATAAATATTGAAATACAGGAAAACAGATCCTAATCCATTTGAAGCGGTTCCAGCATTTGAATCGGTTTCGTTATTTTTCAGATGAAAATAACGGTTTCGGTTTCGAAAACTTAAACGACTTTAAATGATTACGAATACGGTTTCATTCCTTACTATAAATTAAAATAAAAATTCCGATTTTTTTTCATTCTTCTCTGCTCGATATGGTTCTGCTACGATTCATTCGTCCTTGCCTCTCTTGCCAAGTTCATTCATAAACCAAAATTAATTCTTGAATTACATTTATTTTACATAAAAACACTTTCGGCTACGTCTATTAAATAGTTAAATAATTAAAGTGTCATTAAATGATTTTTTATTTAGCTAAATTTACTCTGTGTGTTCTTCTATTTTGATACTTGACCGACCGGCTTCACTTAATTTCGACATAACACAACCCACAACCCATGTACATATGGACATACCCTTCCCATTGCCTGAGTTACAGATGTACGTATGTAAGTACTTAATTGCTAGGCTACAAAATTGCTTTGTCAATATTTTCTTCTAATAAAGAAGCTTTTACATCATCTTCATCTCCATCAACGTCAATTAAGCTTTTAACATTGACCAAAGCATTTAAGTGCCTACTTTACACGCACGTACATACACACACACACATACAAATTAAAATACCAACTATACAGTATGCATACTACTGTATGTAATATTTATCATGTATTTATAAAGTGTTTGAATATGATTTCACAAGTATACATACATACATACATACTAGTATGTACATATATACATATATGTACCTATATATACCATACATAGATATGCCTGTATGTACATATAATGATAAGAGTCCGTTCTACTCCAACACCGTGAATGCTTTTCTTATCAGCTTGAAAGCTCCTTCATCAAAATACACAAACACATACATACATATTCGTACATGGCTAGTAGTTGAACCTATGCTGACAGGAAAGATTGATTTAAATGGACTCTCCTAATATAATAACGAACTAATAAGTTTATAACAACCAATGAGAAACATCAAGCGAGAAGAGGGCGAGAGAAGCTTAAGTGAATTTGAAACACTTTAAATAGTGTTTTATGTATTACATATGTACATATGTTTGTATGGGTGTGAATATATTATATTAAGTGTGCAATAAAATTTAATAGCATCGAGAGCTCACATAGAATATATAATCAATATTACTAAATTAACAACAATTAATTTCCTACCAACAATAATTTCAAAAGCTTGGACCAACAATTGTGGTATGGAAATATGAAATCAATTCTTCAATTAGTTCGCACTGGGTAAGAGCTGAATTATCGCTGAACCCAAATAAGTAAATAAAGAGTTGCCAACAGTCCCAAATTTGTCGGGATGTCTCGGAATTTCGGTAATTTTTGTGAGTCTCCGAAAGAGCATCTGCGGGACGCCAAATGGCTCACATTACAGAGAAATCATAATTTCAAAGCAATTACCCTCGATAATTATTTTTAGAAAATAAGTAAAAAGACGGTAAAGGGTAAAGGTTAAACGTTTTGGTACAAAACCAAAAACGAATTTTGGCTCAGACGTCAAGGTATACGAGTACGTGCATACTTTTTAAAAGTAGCTGATCTAGAAGGTGAGCGTTGGAGGAGCTGGTTTCGCTTAGTTCTGAAAAATTTAAATCAAAAACTAGACGAATGTCAGACAAACAAAAAATGTAATCGTTAGTCAAGCCAGAAGCAGACTAAAAACATAAACGATGTCATACTAAATATCATATCAAAGCAGAGTAAAATTTAAGAAAGGAAAAAATATACCCACATTTTTATTAAATTCAGACCGAAATTATACTCAAATTCTAACTTAGATCATCTTTACCACAAAAATCGGATGAAGTTCAAAAATGATAGTGAAGAAAAACTTGGGTTTCGGTCTACCCAAATATCATACGTACCTTGTATTATATTTGAATACCTTGTTTTAAGTAGGAATATTTTTTTTGATACATTCAACTCACCCCTATGAATGCAGGGCATTGTGTTGATTGGAAGGAAGATTGATAGGTGAAAAGAAGAAGACGGCGGCATGAATGAGAGAGGGAATGCAATCACAGGAAACCGATAAAGAAATAGACAGCCATTGTGGCATGTGTTATGCCTTTAAACTAATGAACGTCAGGTTTGCCATTAATATAGAATAGCAACAATGTATATACCATAGAAGAGATTAATCGGACGATCGTTTCAGAACCAATTTTTGTAAATTTTTGTCTCTCAATAATCCATATAAGCTACTCATATTTGAAAAGGTAACCGAGAATTACCACTACAAGAATTTCAAATATTTTCACTGAAATTATTGACTATATACTTATTTTTGTTTTTTTTGATCGAATACACGTCTCACCATGCATGAGGTGCACATTAGCATGTCGTACGGATAACTCCAGAGAATAACTCCAAATTTGGTTTCCTTTATAGCTACAGATTATTAGTAATCATCAGCTGTTTAGCGAATATTCAACAAAGTTAACTTGATATATGTACCTACATACTGGAGACAGTCGGAAATATCAAAAATACCATAAAGAGAGAATAAAAATCATTACACATACAACGAAAAGGGTTATTTTGACCACAGTTTGTTTTTCAAGCCTCAAATTTCATAGGTATAGGGTAGAAATCGCTAGAACAACGATTTGGAACATTACTCTTACTTTGGGCAGCGTCCCAATATAACGAACGTAGAGCAAACAAGAGGAGCTGTTTTGCAAAGATTTCAACCTATCTACAGAACAGTAGTACTGAGGGGACCAGACAATAGAAGCATACCCCAGACTGGTCTTACAAGTGCAGTGTAAAGTGATTTTGTAACATATTGAAACTTTAAATTCTTTTGGCATCTCTTAACAAAACCGAGTATGCCCCTGTTAATCTTCTTTCCTTTAATGGCACACCAGCCCATGGAAGGCCTAGGCCGAGCTTTGCCCTTATTAATAGTTGCATTAATATGTAAGTTAAATTTTAACTTGGTATCCATTGTGACATCCAGATGTATGTTTGAGGAAACTTGCTCGGAAACTTGTTCGTAGACCTATAGGTTGCTTTCTAGAAAAATAGATGTATTTACATTTTTTAAGTTTAGAGACATCAAGTTTCAACGGCACCAAAAGCAAAAATATCAGACCGCAAACACTGTTGCTCATCAATTGAGTTGTAATTTGTAATTTGACATCATCGGCATCATCATATTAAAATTTAAGAATGTTTAATAACATATGGTAGATAGCTAATAAATAGTAGAAACAAAATCGGACTCTGATGGTTTTCTTGCGGAACACCAATAATAATCAGATCATAACATCAGATACACCGTATTTTTAACGATTACTTTTAGCTCCCTACCTCTCAAGTACGACTTTATCCATTTTAATAAAACCATAACAGTCAAGTTTCTCGATAAATAAATCACAGTTCACGTTAGCATGCCAGTTTGTGGCAGGTATAAGTACTTAGCATAAGTTTTTAATATGCAGTTCGGAATTTCGCCTGGACAAAATGTGCAAGAGTGCTTTAAGAATTTCAAATGATCTAGTACGTCTTCAGGACGAATAACCGGACTCGTTATAAGCGTTCAAGGGTATATAAGTTAACATTTGCAACTTTCAGTTCAATCTTTACTTACTTTTAAAGCACAACAGCCCATGGAGGGCCTAGGCCGAGCTTTTCGCATCCACTCATGTTGTGCGTGTTATATTTGTACATGAATGGAAGGGGAAGGGACCTACAGTTTAATGCCGAATCCGAACGGCGAAGTGAAAAGCTTTTCATAGCAAATTTTTACTCTTGTAGGTTTGCCAGTGCCTGCCAAGAGGTGGTGCCGTGTAGAAAAATTATTTTTTCTACTTTTTGATTTTGCCTGTGCCGAGATTCGAACCCCGGACACGCTGCGTAGCAGTCCAACGCACTACCACTATGCCACAGCGACCACCAGTAGATCTAACAAAGTTTACAAATATATTTGATACAATTGTTTGATCATCAGATACTTGGTTCTTATATTTGCATATATTCCCTTTTCACTACTCAGTACAAACCCAAATCATACCAAATTACAGATCGAAAATGAGATGCAAAATCAAAAAAAAAAAAAAAAATATTAACACAAACTAAAGCTTAAACCCATAATGAGATCAAAAGTGAGGCCAAATTCAGACTTAAACTCAGACCGAGAGTCAGACCAAAAATCAGATAAAAATCAATCCGTACTTTATACCTAAAAATTGGATAAAATTTGATTAAAACTTTGAACAAAATACAATGAAAATCAGTCAGAAAGTCATACTAAATTCAAATCAAAAATAGAATATTTAAATTTGGGGATATAGAAATTAAAGTTCTGGAATTGGGAACCTTAAATCTTGGGTATTACACTTGATCAAACGCTAAGCTAGAATACTCACCTGAAACGTTATGCAAGTTACTAGGGATTTCTGGGAATTAGCTACTCTTCTTACGATTTTGTATTTCTTTCTTGCTAATCTCTAACTTAACTTTTACTTTTTCAAAATTTGCTATGCCACTTACAGCCCGAACATCATTCATTTACATATTCAATATTGATTTAGAAATATGAAGAATGACAATCATTCAAATACATATGAGCAAAAACAAAGTAGCATATAATTTAATTCTTACATACGAGTATGGTACATATAGTATGTGTGTATTATGTATTTATGAACGTACATACCCCTCTGTGTTTCCCTGTATCCATTCATAATGAAAATTCCATTAAACTCGCACATGAGCGACACGTTGTCGTTGTCGTTTTCATTTTCATTTACATCATCATTTCCATCAACTTCATCATCATCGCTAACAACATCAAAATTAAGCAGCAGCAGCAGCAGCAGGAGCACCAACATCAACTACAACAACACCAACCGCAATATGTGCCAAAATAAACAATGTTCAATCACAGAAGTTAGCCAGCAAAAATAAATTTCGTATTTAACATTTTGAGCGCTCGAAATTTAATTTGGAAGTCGTGGCAAATTGTTGAAGAAAAAATTGCATGCCATTTCCTATGAGAAATGACCATGGAGCACTTCAATGACGCCACTAGAAAGTGCTATGTATAAAGTATGCTCGTTGCTTACATACGAGTACATATCTCTACTGCCTTAATTTGCAAAAGCCCTAACATAAAATTTTTCAAAATCGGTTTTTTGATTACCATTCGTTACCATTTGTTTCTCTGCCTTACACCAAGATTAGGTTAGGTTATAGTGGCGGCTGCCTCAAATTCAGTGAGACCATAGCTTTTTAAGTGCTAATGCTAAAGGTATTTGCAAATGGTGTGCAGTTACAAAGTAAAGGGTTTTTCAATAGGGACAGACATAACAATTTCGTATTTAAATACAACCGCAATCTTAAATTTTATTTTTGATCTGACAATGTCAAAACGTCATTTAAGGTTGACATTTTTATCATGGTGAAGTTCATGAACGACAAAAGTTTGGAAATTATTAAAAATGACTACCGAATTTCTGAGTCAGTGCACGCAACGTTGAGAGCGCTTACTCCAATTTTCGGTCATAAAAATCTCAACAGACAGACTGTGTGTGCTATAGTGGATAAATTCAAGTCATCATACTAACTATTGAATGATACTGTGCCAGTGAGATAATGCACTGGTTGAAAATATCGCAACCGTAAGTGTTTCAGTTGAAAATGAGCCAAATCAGTTGATTCCACGCCGTTGCCTAAAAATCTTGGCCTAACCCCTTACAAGATCAAATTAATACAAGAAGTGAAGCCTCGTGATTAGTATTCGATTGGGCTCTGCAAAAGTAATTGTGTAATCTCGAGAAGTGGTCCGGTTTAATGGCCACCTCGCTCCTGCGACTTAACGCCATTACATTTATTTATATAGGGCTACGTTAAGGTTGGTTTATGCCAACAAGCCAACAACGTTAGAGGCGTTCAGGAACAACATCGAATTGCCAATATTTCGGTCGATACGTGTGGAAGGTTGGCGGAGAATTGACTTCAAAGAATCGATCGCTGCAAACGTGATCGTGAAGGTCATATGAGCGATATCGAATTTCGTACTTAAATGTAACATGTGCACTACACCTGGAAAGCCGATATCTTAATTATTCTGTGTTTCATTTAAATGCAAAATTTATATGTTCCTATTGAAAACCCCTTTATATGTCCTAGTGTTTCTGTCTCATCTGATTGGTAACAGTTTCTACAATAATCGTCGTGAGCCAATCCCATTCTACAAGCATGTCACTCAAATACTGGTGGGAGTCCTTACTGAAAAGTAAAAGGACATAATTTGTATACACTAAAAACGTACGTCTTTTTTTTCTTATTTTTAAATTATGTACAATATTTTGAAAACAATACTGAAAATATTAAAGTCTCTAGATGTTTTTTTACTACTTCTGCAAAAAATTTAAAAACGCCTGTTAGGGCTTTTGCAATTTAGCCATTGTCTATGTGTGTACGTTTTTACATATGTAATAATGTAAAAGAAATAAACGAAATTTTAATTAGTTTGTGAAATATCGCGTATAACCAACCACTGCAGATGCTGGTGCAGGGAAAAGAAAGGAGGAAGAATATAAAAATCAACAAACCACAATTAAAAATTGAGCACACACTCGGAGAGAAATTGGTGATAAAATTGAAATTGCAGAAGACCCAGAGCCACAGCAAGAGACAGAAACAGAACCAGTAGTAGTTTCTTGAAACGGAAACAGAAAGAGACAGAGACAGAGACAATCACGACGATCATGATATGAGTGAAATTAGTGATGAGATTTAGTTTCTGGCTGCTAGTTGTTATTGTTGTTGTTATTGCTGAAGCCACTTCTCCACTGCCAACCAGTCAGCCAGCCTCTACTGCCGCAGCATCCTTTCGTTCTATCTCAAAAATTTGTTGCCAATAAAATTTCATTACAACCATTACAATTATGTAGCTACTCGGATGTTGGCAGCATGGTGCAATAGCAACAGAAGCAGTGACGGTGGTGGCAACGTTGTGTGGTATTTGTCAAATTATTATGTTGCTGCTATATATGGTAGTTTCTTGATATTCCAGTAGCGTTTGTGTGCGCCTCCCTCCCACCAAATCTGTGGCATGTACGAGTACATATGTATGCAGCACAATGCAATTGCAAATAACTCTTCATACGAGTATGTATGTGTGTGTGTGTGTCTGTGTTGTCGTTGCGAATGCGACATGCGAATGCCGCCTATTCATCTAGAATAAAAATAACATTTTCGTCTTGTTGTGACATTAATGAAGTAAATGTTCACATATCGGTCTCTCTGTTATGGTAAATTATCGTACGAATGCGATTGCCAACGCTTGTAGTTGATGTGTTCGCAGTTGCAAGTCAGTCGTTGGTCGTCGTCATTTTTGTCGATGTTTTCCTACAAAACCCCAGCACGTCGCTTATGTTGCGGCTGCGACATTGTGACCCAAAAGATGCATATTTTTTTGGGAACTTAGTTAGTATACATGCACTGTGAACAATATTTCACTTATTTCAGAGTAAAAACACAATATCCACTTGTGTCAATCATAGAGCAAATGGTTTAGATTCCATAATTAGAGACTATAAGCTACTAACAATAATAGCTATTGTTTTATTCGCCAATTCATTTAACATGTAAGAATAAAACGATCAATGCGATCAAAAGAGAGTTACTCTTTTTCGTTATGCTGATGTCCACAATAAATCAGCTCAATAGCACTGGCAGCTGAAGGTGATGAACCCGTCGTACTTGCTGGTCAAAAGCATTTGTAACGTTGTTGGTTTGCTGTCAATAAACCAACGACTTAACGTAATCCCATAAAAAGAAATCCAACGGCGTTTAATCGACAAAAATGAGCTTCATCGAAGTTTCTTCAAACTTTTGCAGACCCCAATTGGAGAAATTTTGGTCCTTCAATTGATCAGCAGACTTCACTTCTTGTGTTAATATGATATTGTAAGGGTGTAGGCCAAGATTTTTACACAAAATTCGCCACAATGTGGTCAGAGACATTCCCAATTCCTGTAAACGGCAGGAACTGAAGCACTTCCAGCTGCGATATTTTCGGTTTTTCGGGCGGTGCATTGTCTCACTGGCGCAGAAACATTAAATAGTGAATATGTTGACTCGAATTTATACACTATACCACGCACAGCCTGTCTGGCGGACGATTATTACGACTGAAAATTACAGTAAGCACTCTTAAAGTTACGACCACCGACTCAGAATTTCGGTAGTAACTTTTAATAATTTTCATACGTTGCCCATTTGTGAAATTCACCATGATAAAAATGTAAATCTTGAACGAGGTTTTGACTTTGCCAGATGAACAAAAAATTTATGGGTGAGTTTGCATTTAAATACAAAAATGTTATGTCCCTGTTGAAAACCCTTTACACGTTATCTCTGCGGTTTTTGTTTTTTTGTTTCCCATACAATTATTGCTGCTGGTTAGGCATAACTAGGAGCGAGTAGCGAATAAAACGCTGCTAATAATAACTTACTTTACTTACTTTTAATGGCACAAAAGCCCATGGAGGGCCAAGGCCGAGCTTTTCGCATCCACTCATGTTGTGCGTGTTATATTTGTACATGAATGGAAGGGGAAGGGACCTACAGTTTAATGCCGAATCCGAACGGCGAAGTGAAAAGCTTTTCATAGCAATTTTTACTCTTGTAGGTTTGCCATTGCCTGCCAAGAGGTGGTGCCGTGTAGAAAAATTATTTTCTACTTTTTGATTTTGCCTGTGCCGAGATTCGAACGCCGGACACTCTGCGTAGCAGTATAACGCACTACCACAGCGACGCACTATAATAAACAACCATTAAATAGACATTCCTTTTAATTCCTGTGATATCGAAAACCGATTATATTCTACCAATTTCACCAGGTTTTGACATACCAGAGAACCAAGCTACAGATAAACTAACTAGAAAAGGAAAATCTTGAGAAGGACAGAACATGAGATACTCTGGTAGTTAGACTTATTTGCTACACCGAAGATAGTAGTCGGACGAAAGATTGATTCTTCACAACAGTGACTTGAGTGATAACTACACATTGTCTAATTGGAGAGATTTCGTCCTGTGATAACGACGAACATCTCCAATGAAATTACCGAATCTGATTCGCATATGAAAAAAACGTTTAGAAGTCTATGAAAACCTAGAAGACCTTAAAAAAAACTCAATGGTTGCAATGGCCTGAAAGAGATGTTATTTTCTTATCAAACACCATTAAACTAATATTTTGGTTTGAATCCAGATTATTTCAATATTCTCAGTCCAACCAATTCCCAGGGCCTAGGCAATCACAATAGTTGAAGTTTTTCGTAGAAATTTACCTAAATTCATTGACTTCGCAACAGAAATCGAAATTTAAACTTCATTATAATTTCATACTGTAATTGAACTGAAACGTAATGATTTTGTTTCCGCAATCCCGGAATTAGATAGTAATTTTCAGTTTGTTTCAGTATTTGCCTCATGCACGCTTCACTTCATTCCAAAACGTCAGCATATTTTCCATAGTGTAACGAGAACGAGACTCACTCACATTGAGTGTGTGTGTGTGTGTGTGTGTGTGTGTTTGACTTGGTGATGTTGCTGTCGTTGATGCTGTCACTGATTTGTGACATAGTCTAGCGCTGTACTCACACTCGTGCATTGAAATATGTTTGCAGGAATAGGAGGAAATTCTTATGCTTTGACAATCGAATCGAATGAAGTTCCCAATTAGATTGTCAAATTTTGTTGCTGCTTCTAGTTTCTGCTGTTGACGGTTCAGCGGCGGCAGCAGCGGCAGTAGCGTCTTAACGATTCCAACATAATTCGTAAAGACATCAAAAGCATTTGAAAAAGCAAACAAAATTACACGAACGTGCTTTTAAAGGGAAAACTTTTGCTCTGTTACTGTTGCAAAGGAATTTACTTTATATTTGCCGCATATTTTGCTGCTTTAAGTACCAGCGAATGTGACTCAATATAGACACAACAACAAAACAACAACAACAACAGCAAACAAAAAAGGGGGGAGGAGGGAGGAGGGGGGAGGGGGGAGGGGTGGCTAATTTACGAATTCTCTCACGGTTGAGCTTATAAATTCCATTTCTTTATGTATTTGTACAAGAACAACAAACTTCAAATTCAACTTGAAAATTGTCATGTCATTCCAAATCCAAATATTCGAGCTTTTTCAACATTTTCCTTTCCCTTCTCTAATCTACTTGCAGGTGTCTCAGCCGAGGTTTACTACGTGCGCGATGGTCATGTCAATAATTATGCGCTCAACTTCATCGTGCCGGTGCCAGCGAACGTGCGCGACATTACTTTCACATGGCAAAGCTTGGCCGGTCGTCCTCTGCCGTACAGCATTAATGTGGTTACCTCAGATCAGGCGCTGCTGCCTCGTCCGCTTATGAACATTTCTCAAATTGGCGAAATTCCCACTAGCACTCAAACGTTTTCGATTGGTCTCAAGTGCTCGGGCTCACGAGCAGCCGAGGTTGACGTTACCATTTCCATTGAAGTGATATTAAATCGTGCTCTCAATAACGTGACACATTTGGTATTTCGTCGCAAGAAAATTTGCCTACTCGCTGAACCAGACGAGAATAGCTTAGATGATCCGCTACTACTTGAAACTGTAGTGCCACCGCCGACCGGTCTAATAACGCTGATTGTGGGCAGCATCCTAGCTTTTGCTTTGGTTTTAATACTTCTGCTTGTCGCTTATTGTGTGCGCGGCTCAGCCAAGCGTCAGAATCATGGACAACCAATGCGTACCTCCAGTTTTCAACGACTCAATACCAATCCACCGTGTCAACAGCAACAGCAACCTGCTGCATATATTACACCCTCAATCATTGCGCCCATACACAGTACACTGCCGCGGAAAATAGAGCCACAACAGCCGGAAGAATTGCATCGACGCATTTCGGAACTCACTGTGGAGCGTTGCCGAGTTCGCCTGTCCAGCCTGCTGCAGGAAGGAACTTTCGGCCGCGTCTACCGTGGCACGTACAATGACAATCAAGACGTGCTCGTTAAGACAGTGGCGCAACATGCTAGTCAAATGCAAGTCTCACTGCTGCTGCAGGAGGGAATGTCGCTCTATGGTGCCTCACATCCGGGTATTTTGTCTGTGCTCGGTGTCTCAATTGAGGATCATACCACACCATTTGTGCTCTATCCGGCTATAAATAATACACGTAATTTGAAAATGTTTCTGCTGGATCCGTCGTGTGCCCGCACCATTACAACAATACAAACTGTTATGATGTCCTCGCAGTTGGCTACCGCCTTGGGCCATTTACATAGTCATGGCGTAGTGCATCGGGATATAGCAACCAGAAATTGTGTGTAAGTATCTAACAAATGAAATATCCTCGAAATTTAAATTACACCCAGGGGAAAAATTAAGTTAAGTTAATTAACATTCTAGAATGTTAAATCGAATCATATTCGTATGATTTGATATGAAACAACTTTCAAATAAACTTGAGTCCTTTTACACTAGGTAACTCGAAAGTTGTAAAATATTGCTCTCGAAGTTAAGACTAGCTTCGTTGGACTTCTTCAGAACTTCCATTCCACAGTTTTTCTCCTTTGAAAGCCCCATTACCGAAAATATGGTTTTTCGAATTTACGTTAATGTTTCTCCTCCAAGTGTAACCAACTGTTCTCGAAGCAACAAATTTCTGACACGAAAAACACTTTTTGTTTTCTTTTATATAATTACAGAATCGATGATCAATTGCGCGTTAAATTGTCCGATAGTTCATTGTCACGTGATCTATTTCCCGCAGATTATAATTGTTTGGGTGATAGTGAAAATCGCCCAGTCAAATGGATGTCTTTGGAAGCCCTGCAGCATAAGCAATTCTCTGAGGCAAGCGACTCGTGGGCCTTCGGTGTACTTATGTGGGAATTGTGCACGTATGCCAAGCAGCCTTATGCCGAAGTGGATCCATTTGAAATGGAGCATTATCTAAAGGATGGCTATCGATTGGCGCAGCCGTTCAATTGTCCCGATGAATTGTAAGTATCGAAATATTTATGTATACGTATTGTTTGAAAGAGTATACCAGTCCTGTACAGGATACAATCAAAACGTAAATAGGATATCGTAAAACCAGGGAAGTGAACCAACAATATTTTGCAGTATGGTTCAGATCAGCAGTATACGGTGTCTCTGAACTACAGGTTCGGTTCTTCCGCTCCTTCAAACCGCGAGTTTGGTTAATAGATTCACAAAATTGTTATTTTAGAAAATTTGTGTTTGGGTAGACAATTTTTTTTAAAAACTCTCCTGTAAATGTGTGCGATGTTTTATAAATACTTTTTTTCTGCTGAAGAAATTTTAAATTGAAAATTAATGAATATTTAGACTTTTATAGACTTTTCAGCATATTTCCACGCAAATCAGATAAAACTTTAAACTCAGATAAAAGTTTAAGTGCCCGAATTTTAATCTCGACAGCAAAGTTGAATTTTTGTATGAAAAGTAGGCGTGGTCGCTGTAGCGTAGCAGTAGTGCGTCGTGTCCGGGGTTCGTATTTCGGCACAGGCAAAATCAGAATGTAGAAAAACCAATTTTTCTATACGGCACCACCTCTTGGCAGGCAATGGCAAACCTACAAGAGTAAAAATTGCCTATGAAAAACTTTTCACTTCGCCATTCGAATTCGGCATAAAACTGTAGGTCCCTTCTATTCATGTACAAATATAACACGCACGACATCAGTGGATGCGAAAAGTACGGCCTAGGCCGTCCATGGACTGTGATGGTAATTTTCGCAACAGTTATTTTTGAAGTTATTTTAACATTTTATATCGTATTTGATTCCATTAAATTCACTATTTCAATTGAGTTTTAACTTGTATTGGAAGTAGGCGTGGCTTTAACCTAATCATTGACCATTTTCAGAGAAGTTGTTGAAAAGACTATTTCAATGATGTGTATCGAGTTTTTTTCAATTGACTTTAGAATTGCTTTCAGTCACTCGTTGAACATTTCACTTGTATGGAAGGTACCATGCCCTCTTCAGAACTTAACCTCTTCCTGACAATAACAAATACCTGAAATTCCTTTCTACTCGAGTATCTCTGTGGTTCAGAGAGACCGTGAACCGCTGAAGACAGACAGCCAGACATGGCTAAATCTACTCTACAATGCACGCTGATCAGAAATATGTTCATACCTACGACTTCTAATTGTGGACGTTGCAAACACCTGTTACTCGATCAAAACCAATATACCCTGTAACAGTGTGTGTGGTGTATAAAAATTTTGGTGATATAAACTTGCGTCGCACAACAGGCCACCTCATGTAAGCCGATGCTCAAAATTCTGTAACCGGGTTTTCTGATAAATATTATTCAAACAAAAGTTACATTATTAATTTTTTTTGCTAAATGTGTAATAATGATTTCGTAATAATAATAATGCAAAGTTTAATAATGGGACTAGATTTTGAAATGAACCAAACCTTTTTTTTCGAGCAAAACTGGTTTGCTTCAGCTGAAACACAATGGTTTGATTCGAGAAAGTCAAACTGTGGATGGTTCGGTTCAAAAACGGTTTGGTTTAAACTCGGTTTGCATCCCTGGTAAAGATCATACGGTATATTCCAAATAGAAAAGCTTTGGTATGCCGAAGTGGTACCGAAGAACAATATTTTATTAACAAATACAAACAAATATTACTTTGCAAATCATTCCTCTTTTAATATTTTTATTTTATTTTTTCTCATTTGCAGATTCACAATTATGGCTTACTGCTGGGCTCTGTTACCCGCTGAGCGACCAACCTTTGCCCAATTGCACGCATGTCTATCCGATTTTTATGCGCAAATTACACGCTACGTGTAAAACAACAAATTTTTATGGTATTTCCGATTCTTCCCAACTTCCGTAGTTAGTTAAAAATTGTTAAACTGCCAAATTTATATTTACATAACAAGAAACACACACACACACACACACACACACACATACTCGTACATACATACGAACGTAGGTTATAGATTAAGTCAATTAGGTAATTCACAAGGTCTCCGAAGGTCGTAAGTCGTAAGTCGTAAGTCCTATTTGAGGAAAGATATTGACCGTCACATTCATATTTGAATGTGATATTGAAAAAACGGAATCAATTGATGATTGCTTGAAAAATAAAATAGCTATAAATTTGTCTGCTTTCACTTTTTGTGCTAATTTCAAGCACAGCAGAAACTATCAAAAACAATTGAAGAAGAAGGAGAAGGATTAAAGCAATAAGAAACAGCTGATTTAATAGGACACTCAAAAAAATATACGAGTACATTGCACGGTTGTATTATTTTTTTGTATGGAGGTTGACAACATTGATATACTAAAGCCTCTATGAAGCCTTGTGAATCACCTAAATGTTAATGTAAGAACGTCGCGTAACGTGAACGGACAAAGGTGAGAACAAAAATGTTGTTTTATTTGTATATATCATTATCATTGTAATGAAATCAAAACTAACATACAAAATACAATATATAGGGTGGTCCATCTACCATTTGGAATTTGAGCTACTGGTTAGAATGCTCAGAAGGTGCAGGAATCAGCCACATCAACTCGACATCGTTCTCAGGAATTGACCATTTCACGCACTTTTTGTTGCGAATTTAGCATAAAGATCTCGGTATACAGCCGTTCAAAGTTCAATTGGGTGCAACAGATGAAGCCACATGAGTATTCGCAACGATTTCATTTTTATTGAAAAAATCATCTTTTCTGACGAAGCTCACTTTGACCTCAGTGGTTCCGTTAATAAGCAAAATTTTCACATCTGGGGCTCAGAAAATCATGCATGGATCATGAATGAGAAGCAAATGCACCCTCAACGAGTAACTGTTTGGTGTGATTTTTGGAACGGTGGTACCATTGGGCCATTTTTCTTGGAAAATGAGGAAAGAAGATGCGTTACATGGTGTCACCATTCACATGGCGCTACCGCACAATGATAACTAAATATTTGTCGACTATTTTAAAAGTTATGGACTTAGAGAACATTTGGTTCCAGCAGGTTGGTGCGCCGTGCCAAACAAGCCGTACAACAAACGATTGTACGGCTTGCGGGGGAAGTTTGAAAATCGAAAATCGCTGTGGCGTAGTGGTAGTACGTTGGACTGCTGCGCAGAGTGTCCGGAGTTCGAATCTCGGCACAGACAAAATAAAAAGTAGAAAAAATAATTTTTCTACACGGCACCACCTCTTGGCAGGCAATGGCAAACCTACAAGAGTAAAAATTGCCTATGAAAAGCTTTTCACTTCGCCTTTCGGATTCGGCATTAAACTGTAGGTCCCTTCCCCTTCCATTCATGTACAAATATAACACGCACAACATGAGTGGATGCGAAAAGCTCGGCCTAGGCCCTACATGGGCTGTTGTGCCATTAACAGTAAAGTAAATAAGAGATGCCCATTGGCCATCACGCAGTTGCGATTTGAACTCCGTTGGGCTATGCCATAATTTGTGGGGAGTCGTTAAAGATAAGTGTTTCGCCAACCATCCAGCAACGATTGAGACTCTTAAAGACGTTGGCTGGTTGTTGCAGCCGTTGTTCAAGCTCTGAAAAATTATGTTGATCGTAGGAGCCAGCCGAGGGAGGTAGTCATTTGAATGAAAAAGCGTCTCACAATTAACCGGAAGGATTGAGCTTTCGAATAATGCAAACCACATTGCAAAAGAATTATTCATTTCTTATTTACACCAAAATCAAATTCCAAATTATAAATCGACCACCCTGTATATATAAATTAATTTTTTTTATTTAATTATGAAACATTGTTAAATGTTTTATACACCACATATGACGTAAAGCATTTTGATATGAATTACGTTATGGTAAAGTTAATTAAGTAAAGGATTTTTATTATTATTATATTTATTATAATTATATATTAAAATATTTATATTAATATCTTTAATGCTTTCATTAATGTTTTCATAGTGATAATTAAAGTTTAATGCATTTTTGCAAGCAATTAATTAAGAAATTATACAATTATATAACTTTCTTAAATACGAGTAAATGTAGGTATCCATAATTTTTGTATAGCTATATTCAAATGTTTATAAAGTCCTTCACATATTTTGTGATGCCGATCAATACACACGCACGACAATTGACAATTTCAATAAACAAATTCTATAATTAAATGCGATTTGTTTTTTATTCGTCAACACTGAATAAGATTCTTTGAAAGGACACAAGTAAGTAACGATGAAGACTTCGAAAACTCCTACTGCAGTGTATTTCACCATTTCGGTTAACTATAAACCCCCTGGTTCCCCGTAAAGTCCCTCAATAATACGCCCGTCTCAAAATGTATGCATGATTTTATTCCACTAATATTTCTATTACAGTCAATCGAAATTAATGAAAATATATTTCGCAAAATCTGTGATACAGTGTGATGGACGCTATAAAATTGTTCAAACTGAAGATTTTTATATACACACATACATTTGTTCAGATTTATTTATATCGTGTCAGAAGAGCGGGAAAAAAATAAAAAACTTTGTGTTAGTCGTAATGTATGCTGGGTGAAAGTGTTAAGTCGAATTACTCCGAAGAACTGTAAATTCTTATACACTCAATAGTATGTATAACAAATTAATTTGAGATAGCGGAACCTAAGAAGAATCGTGAGAATCAAAACTTTTTCTTTTTGCTGTGAACATCAAACCGAATGGTACATATACACCATAATAGCTCAGTGGATTTTTCTGAAGAGTCAAACCACGTGGTTAGTTAAATGCATTAATTGTGTTCAGGATTAAACATCAGAAATAGAAGGTATAGTAATTATTGGTGAGCACAGTTTAGAGTACAAAAATTATTTAATTTTAGATAGTATTTTGCGGATCTTGAAATAAAATTTTGTGGATCTGGGCCATTGGTGGACAATATTCGCACAAGCAAGAACAGCGGAGCACCACTACAGTGTGAACTACACTCTACGTTGAGGCATGCGTGCAGTGCGTGCGTCTTAGCTTGCACCAGCTTAAAGCATACATTTTCGGACATTTGGGTTTTAGTCTACAAAAGCAGAAACCACACATACACCTTTACCCGGACCTATTCCCGCATTATCATCACGTGCAATATACATAACCAGTACTAGACTATGGGGTCTTCCAACACGGTTGCCTGAGTCTTAAGGTTCATGACGTGATTGCACGCATACCAATAATACTCCCACATTTTTAAGTTTAAAGTTTAAGAATTCATAAATAAGTTAGAGAAGAAAAAAAAAGGACAAAAGAATTAAATGTAAATAATTTCTAGTATTTTCCATAATAATTTGCATTAAATCAAAATGTGTAAATGAATAAGTAATTAATCAGAAAGATGCACCTAGGTTAATTGGATTTTCACCCTGTGCCACTATAAATTTAATTGAACCCTAATATTAAGAGTACTTATCTACACATCTTTTGAAACAATATTCGTAACCAGTCCTGTTAGCGCTAACATCGATGGATACACGCAAAACATGTAAGTGAAAGTAAAATTATTTTCTTTTCTATTAATTATATCGTAATTTTAATATTTAGTTGGTTAAATTCCGTTTAATTTTATATATATATATTCTTTTTCAAGCTTTAATTACTTATTCTTAAAATTCTTGCAAGGTAATAATTAATTTAAAAATTAATGATAAACCTTAAATAATGTTCAGAATATTTATCGAATACCCCTAATTGCTAGTATATTTGTGGGAGTAGTTTAAGGGATCGTAACCTTAAATCTCTTTTCAAAAATGTTAGAGATAGTGCTAAGTACTGTAAATAAGAAAAAAACTACAACAACACATAGATAATAAATAAAGAGTAGTTAAGCAAATATAGCGAATTTGTTGATGGACCGTTAGTTGGATTTGGTTGGGTTGGAGAGAGTAACTCTACTCTGATGGTTGGGAAAGGGAGAGTAGCGAAGCATTAACAGTTGTGCTTCTGCATTGATCGCGTTCTAGTAGTAAGTCGATTTGCTACACTAATATCATCTACATATGTTGACCACTTACATCTTTCATTTTCCCCTTCTTTTTACTGGCAAAATTGTACGTGCATGAAAATCTTGTATATATATAGCTCTTATGTGCAACAGCTCGACAGTTGACTGCAAGTACCCACCCCTCCGGCGAGCACAGTACCAGGTTAAAGCAAGCATGCACACTAGCTAAATCAACCGACATAAGGCAAGGTCTATTACAACAGTTTTAATTAATGAAATTGAAATACAGCATCGCTGTTGATACTAACCGATAATATATATTTACACAGTGGCGGATCTACGATTTACCTTTGAAAGTGTGACTTTCTCTCATTGTTGATATCAAATAGGTTCTTAAACACTTAAGAAAAGAAAATCCTCCCTCTGCAGTAGCCGGCGTTATTGGAAAAATTTCTAATATCCATTTTCTTTTCAAAGGACAAACACATTATATTCGAAAATTATATTGAAAAACTCGAAGCAACTTTTGCAGCAAATAAATTGAAAAGACCAACACAATTACAACCCCCAATACGAAAACCCGATGGAACGTGGGCGAAAAGTGACCTAATCCCGACGAACTACCAGTGGAAATATTAGATGAAGTATCCGAGCTCTTAGCTCAGCCATATCAACTAGATTTACCGATATCTCGATTCACAAAAAACGAAGTCCGATCAATTATAAACAAATTGAAACCTGCGAGGGCTCCAGGATATGATCTGATTACAGGAGGAAATTGTTTCCTTATTGATCAAAGTCGTAGTTGACTTTTTCCACCCATTGCACAGTTATTCGTTCCATAGACAAAAGTCGGGAAGTTGAGGGCACCAAAACCTTTATCAAATTTAGGTATTAAGTACTTAAAATATAAAGAAGCCAATAAATTTTATTGCTACTCAAAGATGAATAAATTTATGCATTAACATTTTATGATGTTCAATTTCTGCTCTTTACTTGTGGATAAACAAAAAAAAATTATTTATTTTAAAATAAATTTTTTTTTTTCGAAATATTGCGAAATATTGGTTTCGGCAGTATAAGTATGTATTTGTATAAGTTTGTATATTTAAGAAATAACAAAACTGGACATTCCCCAAGTTTGATGGATAAAAACTCGGGAAGCAATATATTCATATTATACTTAGCAGACGCTTTGCACTTTTTAATGAATTAAACATTTAAACAAAGTTAAAGTGAAACGAAGTAAATCTATTTTGAGTCTGACATACGCAGCCATTGACTGGTGGCCGGCTGTAACTAAGAAGTACATCCAAACTAAACTAAGTAAAATACAAAGATTAGCTTGTATTGTCGTTACAGGAGCAGTTAGCACTAATCCAGCTGAGGCTCTTAACTTACTCACTCACTTATTACCAAGTGTAAGTCTAACACATAACATCAATCACCTCACCTCGCAGTCAGACTCAAAGAAGTAAGAAGCTGGACCACAAGAACATGCGGCCACAGCAAAATAATCCTACAGGGTCGATTGCTACACAACATCAACACTGACTACGTTACACCTACCGTAAACTTCAAAAAAATTTGTTCTCTATATTCCCCATCCAGAGCGGATTGAAGAAAAAATAAAGTAATTGGGGGGCTTTGATGTGGAGATATGGAGCTCTACACCGACAGGTCCAAAATGGGCTGCGGTATAGGGGCAGGCGTCTACTCAGAGTCCCTCCTACTATTCCATGCTGAATTAATGGCAATAAGGTAGGCGTGCAGATCACTTTATGACATCAGGAATAATTGGTCCAAGATATCTTGTCTTTATAGACAATTAAGTTGCTATTAAATCCATAGATTCTTCCATTATAAATCCCAAATTAGTTAGGCAATGCAGGAAGGTTTTCGCGCTACTTGCTCAACAGCTAGAAATTACTCTAATATGATTTCCAGGCCATAGGAACATCGAGGGTAATGAAAAGGCAGACGAGCTAGCTAGGTTGGGTTCGGCCCTTAATATCGCTACAGCGGAATCTGTCGCAATTTCGTTTAGCAGTGTTAAGGCCACTCATGATTCCCACTACCTCACTATAGCCGGACCGAAGTGTAATCGGCTGACCACGTCTAGGAAAGCGTGACCACAATACAATGACCTCAGGACAAAATAACTGATAGAGTGTTCTCATCCCAATATCTCACGCATTACCGCTGTTCTCGCAGGCCACTGGAAGGTGGGACTTATTCAAGACTTATTCTTCCATTCAATACTTCCTGTCGTAGTTGGCAGGAAGAGGGAGAAACGGATTTCACCATTTATGTGCCTGTCCAGGTGTGTCAAGAGCAAGAGTTCGCTCATTTGGCAAACCATTCCTCTAAAATATTAAAGAAATCTTAGAAATCGAGCTGAAAAGCCTACTCATATATTTTAACCTCACAAAGTGGACATATGTAACTCTTTAGGGTTCAGATGCAGAGACTTACATTAATTGTGACCTCACCTTCTACCAAAAGACAATTAAATAATAAAAAATGAAGAATGTGGTAGTAAAACGGTACTTTGGCCTAATTATGTTGTTCAGATGAAAACAACCACTCACACAGGAACAACAACTTAGCTATTTTAAATATTTCACGCACTTCTTTGTTGCGAATTTTGCATAAAGACCTCGGTATGAAGCCGTACAAAGTTCAATTGGTGCAACAGCTGAAGCCACATGACCATCCGCCACGTTTTCGGTTCGTTAATTGAACGCTTGGAAGAAGATGAGCTGAAAAATTATCTTTTCTGAGTAAGTAAGTAACTTTTAATGGCACAACAGCACATGGAAGGCCTAGACCGAGCTTTTCGCATCCACTCATGTTGTGCGTGTTATATTTGTACAGGAATGGAAGGGGAAGGGACCTACAGGTTTATGCCGAATTCGAACGGCGAAGTCAATTCATAGGCAATTTTTACTCTTGTAGGTTTGCCATTGCCTGCCAAGAAGTGCCGTGTAGAAAAATTATTTTTTCTACTTTTTTTCTTTTTTTTTTTTGATTTTGCCTGTGCCGAGATTCGAACCCCGGACACTCTGCGTAGCAGTCCAACGCATTACCACTACGTCACAGCGACCACTAAAAATTGTCACTTCTGGGGCTCAGAAAATCCATTCTTTTCATTTAATTCATTTTCAAATTTTAGTGTGCCTTTTTTTGTTAAGTTTTACGCCTTTTTTTTTGCCTTTTTGCAACTTAATTTTACATTTTCCTGAGTTAAATCCACAAAACTCTGGCATTTTGTATTCAGTGGAGTAATCAATGTTGCAAAAATTTGTTAGAATTATAGCATGATACTACTGTGGGCAAAAAGTAGTAAGACTTTTTAATTTAAATTTCGCGCGGAAACCCATTTATCAAAATATTATTTTTTTAAGGTTGGTATGACTGTCGGTGACATCTGTGCCAAATGTAACATCAAAATAATCATTGGTGTTTAGAATACGCTTGTCTTTCTGAAGTACAAAAAGTGCATTCGGCGATTTTCACAATGAGTGAAATTATTCAACAAAGAAGTTCCATTAAATTTTGTGTGCGGAATCAAATTTCTGGTGCCGAAACGTTCAGAATGTTGCAAAAGGCCTTCGGTGATAATTGTATGTCTCGAGCAAGTGTTTTTGATTGGTACAAATTGTTCAAAGATGATCGATAACGCGCTGACTTAGCACCGTGTGACTTTTAATTAATTAATTCGACTTGACTGGTTCTAAGCAAATTCGTTGTAATTATTAATTTTATTATTGTGGTGGTAAAAACCATAATTTCTAACAATTTCTTAAAAAACATTGCTAACAATGGGCAAATGCAAGCATTTAAGTCTAGCTGAACTAAAAGCAATTATTGAAATGCCTAAAAGTGGTTCCTCTTATAGAGATAGCCAAAAATATTTGAAAAAAACCTTCATTTCAAATGGAAAAGTGTTTAAGGATCTTTCTCAGGAAAAAGGAGTTAATGCAAAAAAAGAACTCAGTACTACCAAGAATTATATCTAAAAGAGTCGATACCAGGATTAAACCAATCTCTGATACAAATCCTTTGAAATCAATACCAAAAATCCGGGCTCAACTGTTAAAAGTAGGCTCAAATGCGCCATCAACCCATACAATACGTAGAAGGCCAAAGGAAACAAGCAAGCATGGTCGCGTTGCGCGAAAGATTCCGTATGTTCGCAAGATGAATTTAAGGACATAGACGCTTATATTTTTTGCATAGAGTGTTGTGGACAGATGAATCCATGATTCGAATGAAGTATTCCCATAGAAGAGTTTATGTCTGGTGAAAGGTAGGGGAAAACACTGTCCCACAAATGCACAAAAGTAAGTAATGGTATGGCGATGTTTGCCCTCCAATTGGGTTGGTAAAATTGTGTTCTTGGAAGACAAAGTAAACGCATAAGACAAAGTAATTTTAATGGACGCAGATATACTTACCTGAAGGAAACAGATTGATAGGAAGAATTTTTATCTTCCAGCAGGATAATGATAACCCATACACACTGCCAAAAAAGTTGTGAAATAAAGGTTTTTTTTTTTTAGAAGTGTGGTTTTCAATCTTGGAATACTTTTTTCAGAGTTGGTCTTTTTGACAACTGTCCCTTGATTTATGCTCAGTTTGGTTTGCCATTTTATAATGAATAGACTTACTCCTGAACAACGTTTGCAAATCGTGCGAATTTATTACCAAAATAATGGTTCTGTTCGCGCGACTTTTACAAGAAAATTTTGTTCAGCGATGAAGCTCACTTTTGGTTGAATGGGTGCGTTAATAAGCAAAGTTGTCGCATTTGGAGTGATCATAATCCACAAGCTATTGTTGAGACGCCATTACATCCTCAAAAAGTCACTGTTTGGTGTGCTCTATGGGCAGAGGGAATCATTGGTCCATATTTCTTCAAAGATGAAGCCGGTCATAATGTTACAGTCAATATGGAATGCTATAGAGCCATGATTAATGACTTTTTCGTGCCTGAATTGGAGGATGTCGATGTGGACGACCTTTGGTTCCAACAAGACGGCGCTACATGCCATACAGCCAACGAAACAATCACTTAATTGAAGGAAACTTTGGTGAGCGCATTATCTCGCGTTGTGGGCCTGTGGCGTGGCCTCCAAGATATCGTGCGATTTAACACCGCTGGACTATTTTTTGTGGGGTTATGTGAAGTCGCTTGTCTATGCAGATAAGCCCGAGACGATTGACGCATTGAAAGAGAATATTCGGCGCGTTATTAGAGACATACGGCCCCAATTGCTGCAAAAAGTGTTAGAAAATTGGGCCTCTCGGCGGGAATTTATTGGAACCAGCCGCGGCGGCCACTTGCCCGAAATCGTTTCTAAAACATAATGGCAACTCCTTATCTTTATAATACATCTAAATTCTTGGCCATAACATTAAATTATATGTGTTTTATTTCTTCTTGAAAACCATACTTCTAAAACTAACACCCTGTACTTACCTGAAGGAAACAGATTGATAGGTAGAAATTTTATCTTCCAGCAGGATAATGCACCTTATACACATTGCCAAAAAGGTTGTGAAATATATAGAAAACGAAAATATTCATGTTTCAAAATGGCCTCCGCACAGCCCAGACCTAACGCCAATTGAAAACGCTTGGACTATTCTGAAATTTCGTATTTCAGAACAGGATAGTCTTTTCAGTACGATGTACTGTATGAGCTGTACGCCGACACTGACATAGTCAGGCGTATAAATATCCAGCGGCTTCGCTGGCTGGGTCATGTTGAGCGAATGGAAGAAGGGTCTTTTATTCGAGCCACGGTGGAGGAACACGCAGAAGAGGATGTCCTTTATCAACTGGCGATAGCGCACGCATAGCAAAGGCGATTGGCGAAGCTTTATCGAGGTGCCCAACCGATCATGGGTTGTAGTGCCAGCTAAGTATGTAAGTGCATAGTAACAGCGCAGCAGGGTGGCATGTACTATGTGAATACATATATGCCATTGGAGGGATTTAAGGGATTAAAAATTAGATACTTACCAAAAACATTAAATGGAAAATAAAACAACAACAGTAATTCAATTTTGTGGACGTTTTATTTCGAAGATTTTGTCAATCAATCAATTAAAATTGGAATTAGCATTTACGGGATAAACTACGTTGGAAATGTATAATGATTTCGGAAACGAAATGAATAGAAATGAAACTTACTATATACCAAATATGTAACTAGACCTGAGTGAGGGGAACGGAAACCAATGCAATTTCCAATCTAATGCAATTTCGAATATTATAAATGTAGCGACTGCAAGAGATACGCAAATATTTGTGTACCCGTGTGTGGTCAGGAGTCAGAAATAATAATAAGCTTAATGTCTATTCGCGAATATCTTTCAACACTTATATATGTACGTATGCATTTATTTATTCTAAGGTCTTAATAATAGTTTAGCATGAAATTTCGCAAAATATTAACAAAAAACATACTTATGTCCTTATGGTAAAGCCGATTTATATTTTTATTTTACGTGCCTCTATTTTGAAACAGTTTAAAAATTAAATAGAAAGGTTGGAAATACATTCACATACATACATACAAATTACATTACATAGATACTAAAACTATCAACTACTTGACGCAATTCGGTTTTCATATATTTGCTAGCATTCTCGAAGAAACTTGCCCTGTCGGCAGTTAATATACTCATTAACGTTACCATAACTATTTGCATTGAAGACGTCACCGAGTGCATGTTCGTATGCGGTTTGCCTTTCGGCAGGCAATACTGCATTAAAATCTTAAAAATTCACAAGTAAATAATAAAATATGTACCTTACAGTTAAATTTCGTTTTTCGTCTTTGCATTTTGATCAGAAACTTCGAAAATCTGAAGCCCAAAACGACAAGAAAATCTTTATTTACAACAATTCTTTTTTAATCCTTTGCTTTCACTATATTGTAGTGTGTATGCATGTTATTAATACATTTACGATTTCTATGCTCTAGTAGTAATATTCAAAATAATAAATACTTATCTAAGTATAAACTAAAATATGATACAAAAATTTCCGAAACAAATTAAACATATCGCGTTATTTGTGTATGAAACTCAGAGAGGCAAATCTGTAGTTGACTGAATGACGGACGTTCGGTGGGCAGTGAGGCCCAACAATATGCCATGATTGTAAATCTGTTGAAGCAGTAAAAAAAAAGTAAATAAAACAACAGGAAATAAACAAAAAAAAGATTAGATTAGATTATTCATTCTCTCATCTATACTCCAGATCAACTTGTTTTGCTTACAATTCATCGGGGCAATTGAATGGCTGTGCCAAACGGTATCCATCCTTTAGATAATGTTCCATCTCGTATGGGTCAATCTCGGCATAGGGCAACTTTCCCAACGTACACATTTCCCACATGAGCACACCAAAAGACCATACGTCGCTTCCTTCATTGAAATGCTTCTTTTGTATAGACTCTAGGGACATCCATTTGATCGGACGATTTTCTCCGTCACCCAAACAGTTGTAATCATTTGGAAAGAGATCGCGGCTAAGTGAACTATCGGTTAATTTGACGCGCAACTGATCATCGATACTGTAGATATAGATAGAAAGTCTTAGTAGTAAGTATGTATGGTACTCGTATGGTAATTAAAGGGATAACGATTATTAAAAACAGTTTTAACTTTAATTGAGACACTTTTTGGCAAAGCTTATAAAGTATTTCGAGCCTTTCTATAAGTAATTCTAGAGCACCACGTTGTTTGCAACAGTCGACCCAAAACTGACACGGTAATTAGAGGAAATCCGTCAGTTACTAAATTAGAATAAAAAATTTTTGGAAATAGCAGGTGAAGCGAAACTTATCACGTCCTCTTACATGCTCGTATTTCGATGTTCTTTCCTTTTACTCAATGCAATAGAAAAATGTAAAAGCAATTTGTTGGAGAAATCAACTCAAATGAAGAACAGTAATAATTTCAAAGCAGAATTCTCATGCGAAATCCCTTTCGTTCATTTCAAAGTGATTTTAATAAGCTTGTGTTACTAGCAACATGCTCCTCTTCTTCCTTTGTGGTGAAGATCTGATTTTGAAATTCGAATTGTAGCGCGATTATGGCCTGCAACAACAAATATTTGTTTTTTATTGTATTTTGTAGTTGTTTTGCTTTCTGCTTTCGTCCGCTGATTTTTACATTCTAATTATATCGCCATTATGGTAAATTGAACATCTCTAAAACGAAAATCAGAAATGGCATAGCCAAAGTTGGCGGCATTTGTTGTCAAAGCTGTGTTGTTAAATAGTGATAACACTGAGTGGGCTTCACTTGAAAAAGGAGCATCGCAGAAAGGAGCTGGTTGGAATTCATGGCAAGGTAAGTTAAATTTACGTAAAATGTATCAAAATTTATTGACAATTCTAATTTTTTGCAGGAAAATTGACAAATACAGCATTAAAATGTAAGCTTCAGCCTTTAACAGCCTATCCAGACTTTATAGAAAACAAAATACTTCTTTTAAGGTACTTAATAAGTGCGGATGGTCCTCCACGGACCAAGAAAGTTACTCTTGAAACTATGCACCTATTGCCACTGATGAAGATGATTGTTGTGGCAATGTTGTTTTTCCGAGCGCTAGTGAAACGACTACTTTCAGCTCACCATGCGGAGTCTTCCAGCAACAATTGCGGGCAACATGAACCGCAAGCTATAAATGGTTAGAATCAAAGAAGGGAAAAGTTTTTGCAAAAAATGCCCCAATTTTTGGCAAACAACATAACAAACATAGAAAGGCATAAAAACACAAATCATCACATAAAATGCGAAAAAGATTTGGCGCAACAAGTAAAGATTGACGACACTGAAAAAATAATAATATTTCACTCGAATGGGTGAAAGAGTACATTTCACAAGACACACTGATCGAGCGTATGCAGTACAAGCATAAAAGTGTTGATTTTACGCGCAATTCCTTTAGATGCCTGGTTATATTGGTGTTCGTTGTTCGACGAACACATCATATTTTTCTCTCGTGCTCGGTGTAGCGGTTACATTAGAGTTCGTTACAGAGTTGCTTTTTGTCAAAATTCAGTTTTTTTTTTTAATACTATTTTTGGTGCAACGGCAACACTAAATGGTATACTAAGAAACTTTACACGATTTTATCAAAATGGATTGAATTGAAAAATTATGAAAATAATATGATTTTTCTTCAATAGTTTTATGAATAAAATATATTTAATATCCACTTTTAAAAACTAAAAACATTCGCAACTTCGCTTTTCTGCATATCAAAATAGTGATGTACAGGTTTGCTTGTTTTCCTTCAATTTTACATATATTTTTGTTCCTTTTTCTTGTAGAATAACTCTTTGACACCCGGAATACTCGGCGTGCTCGGTGTACATTTCACCCAGCATATCGTCTGCGCTGTGAGAGTGAGTAAAAGCTATTGCTTCGTGTTCGGGCAACAACAAGAATTGCATGGTGTTCGCCGAGCAAAATTAGAATATAATCATGACCTAAGCAAACGAGAAAATGAGCATGCATCATAAGATCATTAATACTGAGCTCCGTAAACAATGTTGTCAAGTCGAAAAGAAAGAACCAAATGAAAAAGTGTCTTCAAGTCGAAACCATTACGCTCATTGGTTTTAGGTGGTGCACCTGAATCAAAGCGTTTTTTGGCAAACATTCAATCTTGCAATTCATGTTTCCAAATGACTTCATTCGGTGCAACGAATATTATTCGTAAAAATTTTGTGACCACATTCAAGGTAATTTGCATGAACAACATGGAAACATGCTATTGGTCTCGAAATGAAAATGAATTTGACAATTATGAAAATGATTTTCACAACAACGTTTTTCCCACTTCTGATTGTTTTTTTTTCCTAGATCCAAGGACAAATATATCACAGCTTGGGTTCTTTATTGCCGTTTTCTGATACAGAGTATCGGTTTTTACAAATTGATTTCCTTGGTAATTCTGATCAGCAAGTTGATCCTCGATGTTCAATTAGTTCGAATTTGAAGCGAGATGTTATTGAACGAATCCAAACTTTCCTTCAAGAGAATAATGAATTGGTTCGACTTTTCCGTACTGCTCTTGACCAAATGCCTACTGATACTCACAAAATTGTAATAAAGGTCGATAAAGTACCAAGCATGCCAGAAGATTTAATGCTCCAACAATGGATGAAGTTGTAATAGTAATAGTTCGTGATGAATTTAATTCTCGAGATGTTGTGCTGCATCGAACAGATAATGGTTCTGGAGGTGGCTCCAAAGCCGGTAATTTGACTTTTCTATTAGCACAACATAAACCTGTGGGTCATTTTTGAATTTGTAAGCTTTGCAATGATTACATAAGTCATCCATAGCACCAATACCTACTGTTCGATATAAAGTGTAATCAATCGGCGAATCATAATTGAACGCAGCTCGCTTAAGTGGATGCGTTAAGGGATTCAAAAGTTGTAGGCATTTTACTCTTTTTGTGGGCGGATAAATAGCCTATGCCCGTCAGAAAAGCATGTAATTTAACATGAAAGTTGAATTTTTGAAAAAATCGAACCGTTTCCGAGATCATTCATCACACACATAACATATCTTCATTTTTATATACATATATAGATTGAAGAAAAATCATATTATTTTCATAATTTTTCAATTCAATCCATATTGATAAAATGGTTTAAAGTTTTTAGGTATACCATTTAGTGTGGCCGTTGCGCAAAAAATAGTATTACAAAAAAAACTGAATTTTGACAAAAAGCCACTCTGTAACGAACTCCAATGTAAGCACTACACCGAGCACGAGAGTAAAATATGATGTGTTCGTCGAACAGCGAACACCAATATAACCAGCACCTTAGTGTTCATTCCTGAAAACAATAACTTCATTTGACTGACACTAAAATTTCGGAATGTAAAAGCGCCTAATATATAATATTAATTTTCAAATAATGAACATTTTAGTAAATAATCTATTGAATTTTGTTGTTTTTTAAATGGGGTTTTTTAATTTAAATTGCATGTAAAAAGAGGGTATAAAAAACTGGTAAGCTGTTATAAAAATCTGATAGAAGACCCTATTGTTAGGAGTTCTGGTGGATTTTGAAACCCATGATTTGTCAACACTGCTTGCAGGAGTGCATTTTGTTTACCCGCTCTTTTGTTTGCGCCGCTTCACTCCCACCACTTGATGTGTTGCAGCGAAACATTTCGATTATATTTCTCAATAAAGAAGTTATGAAATGAGTTTGTTGCAATTTTTGGATGTGTGCATAGAGAGCCAAACAAAATAAAATATTGCCAGATTTCAGTCAGGCTCCTAAGCTTTTGTTTTTAAACTATAAGTACTTAGTCCCAAGCTCGGGCGCTTACAGATAACCCCTAAAAGGATTGCATAATATTAAAGTTCCCACTAATATTTAGATGATTAAATGCACTCATACTTACACGCAATTCCTAGCGGCAACATCTTTATGTATAACACCATGATTATGCAAGTGTTCCATAGCCATAGCCAATTGAGATGACATTAGAACCGTTTGAATAGTGGTGACATTGCGTGCGTATGCCGGCTCCTGGAGAAATATTTTCAGATTCCGTGCATTATTTCCAGCTGGATACAGAACAAACGGAGTTGCGTAATCCTCAATGGAAACGCCGAGCACAGACAGCACATGCGGGTGAGCTACATCGTAGAGCATCATACCTTCTTGAAGTAAAAGCGATATCTGCATTTGACTGGCATGTTGTGAGACGGTTTTCACCAGAACTTCCTGGCACTCACAGTAGGTGCCTTTGTAGATGCGACCGTAGGTACCTTCCTGAACGAGGCTGGACAATCGAACTCGGCACTTTTGCACGTTGAGCTCATTCAAACGTCGATTGAACTCCTCTGGCTCATGCTCATATTCACGAAACGGTCGCGTCAACGTGGCATACGTTGGGGTAATCGTTGATGGGCACACATAAATGGAATTATGAGCAGTCGACGATATTGTGGGCAAGCGTTGAAAACTGGAAGTTTTTATCAAGTGTACGCCGTGATTTGGACGTTTCGTTGGTCCTTTGGCACAGTATGCGATTAGTATGAGAGAAGCTACCAAGACTAAAGCCAAAATTCCGCCGATTATTAATGTAATAAGTCCGCTGGTGGTTGGAGCAAGTGTCTCTGTTAGCATTGGATCGAATTCATTGAGTACACTTGTTGGCACCCCAGCAACACCGCCACCAATGCCACCCAGTATATTTTGCTGCTGCTCCACTGAATGTTGTTCTTCATTTGAGTGATGTTGTTCATTTGCAGCATCATTACCGCCTTCAACACCAACACCAACACCAATTGTTCTTGTGCCTGCCACCCCTCCATGTACGATGCTAGTATCCTCAGCAACATCTATACCACCGCCTCCATGTCCTCCTCCACCAATGTTACTGTTGCTAGTACGACTACTATCATCCTGCTGGCCAGCCAAACATATTTTCTTACGTCGAAACATCAAATCCGTTATGTTATTTGTCTGCCGATCCAATATTATCTCAATGGCAATGGTCACCTCAACTTCGGCATCACGCGTGCCTGAGCACTTCATGCCAATGGCGAATGTCTGCGGCTCCAATGGAATTTCCCCGATACGCGAAATATTCAACAAGGGGCGAGGCAGCACAGACGGCTCAGAAGTGATTATGTTGATGCTATATGGAAGCGGATGGTGTGCCAAACTTTGCCATGTGAACGAAATTTCATTGACATTCGCCGGTACTGGAACAGCAAAATTCAGCGCATAATCGTTAACTTGGCCATCGCGAACGTAGTATAGTTCAGCAGAGACACCTGCAATGAAAATGATAATAACGGTGGACATTATTAAAAGCGACATACAAACACACTTAGTACATACATACAACATATACTTAGGTACTATGTATGTATGTCTATAGAGAACACAGCAGTGAAGCTTGCTGGATTAAAAAAGAAATTTTTGGTGTGACTGACCAAAGATTATAGATAAGGACAATGGAAAATATGAGGTAAAACAATGAGATTTTAGTTTATTGTTGTTCATACATGAAAAAAGCCGATATAAACTTTTCAGAATTAAAGCGATGCAAACATGGAGCAATCCTTTAAAATTATTTTTAACAATCATATAAGGTTGAACTATTAGCATTAATGCAAGAGCAACAAACAATCAGGTCAAGTTAAACTGCTGTGAAAGCCTCCCTAAACTCATAAATAACGTAATTTATTAGTCTAAGTCACAGGTTAGATCTGTGACCTGGAAGTCATGAAAAAACAGACGAAAAACCTAAACAAAAATCTATTTTAGAAATTTCGCAGGCGAAATAAGTCTCAATCACTCCCCAGGACTGTGGTTGCCAAGGCGTAGTAGTTGACAAAATATATCCCTGAGAAGATATTTAGTTTGTTTTATTTTCTGCAAAATAGTATCTCCTAGACTAGAGGTTATGGTTCGCTTGATAAGGCTTTAATAAAATGTATTGATTTTACATGGCAAATGGCAATGGCAAACCTACAAGAGTAAAAATTGCTATGAAAAGCTATTCACTTCGCCGTTCGGATTCGGCATTAAACTGTAGGTCCCTTCCCCTTCCATTCATGTACAAATATAACACGCACAACATGAGTGAATGCGAAAAAGCTCGGCCTAGGCCCTCCATGGGCTGTTGTGCCATTAAAAGTAAAGTAAGTAAGTATTGATTTTGCATTAACCTGATGCACATTTTAAAGGAGTAGATAGAATTTTTGATTAATTTTTCCTAGGATTTTTATATTTCCTAGGGCCTCACATTTCTCGGAAAGTTCTTCCATTACTGAAAATTACCTAAAATGTTCATATTTAGATGACAGTACTTTAAAGACAGTAAACCAACAAGCTGTAAAATAACTTCTAACTCATCCCTCTTTGTCTCTCTAGTTTGAAAATGAAACGAGGGGAGACTGCAAAACGTAAAAATTCAATTTTAAAATTTCAGAGTTACTCGCAGTTCAAGTCCTTCCATCGTGAATGAAAACCACTAAAAACATTTTGCTGATGCAAAGCCAAGAACAAAGTGTCGCTGTCTATTCCCTTCAACAACTGCGGTTCATTTTGTTGGCGGCATTAATATCGCTACTGTTGCTGTTGCTGTGTGTTGTTGCTGATGCTAATGCTATGTGTTGCTGCTGATGCAGTGTGTTACTGCAACTTTTTTTTTGTCGCGGCTACTGTTGTTAGCAGTGTTATTGCTGTTGTTGGTTTATTGCGATATTGTCCAGCTTAATAATTACATTATGAACCGAAAGAATGGTAATGTGTGCATGCATGTGGTTGTATGTATGACTGCGTACTTGCATTACAACTTATATGTCCCCTGTAGGGCAATCAACTGATTTAAAGTTTGTCAACAAACTGGTTTACTGAACACAACAACTAGTCCCACACCCCATTGGGTGTCTTTCCTCATCGCGAACTGGTTACATTAATATTGCGTTATCGCAGGCGCAAGTCAATTGTCCAGGCCTGCATACATTTTCAACTATTCGAAAGATAAAGGGATTTTCAATTGGGACATTACAATTTTGTATTTCAAAAAAAAACAAAACCTTAAATTTGTTTCATTCAAAGTTCATTCAAAGTTTACATTTTTATCAAGCTGAAGTTCACGAACGAGCAACGTTTGGAAATTTTTAAAAATTACTAACGTAATTACCTCAATTTTCGGTCACCGGACAGACAGGCTGTGGGTGTTATAGTGGATAGATTCGAGCCAACATATTCACTATTGAATGTTCCTGTGCCAGTAAGACAACGCACCTGTTCAAAACAAGCCAAATCAGTCGATTCCACTCCACATTGTGACGAATTTTCTGTAAATATCTTGGCCAACAACCTTACAAGATCAAATTAATACAAGAAGAGAAGCCTCGTTTTATCAAGTCAAGTGCCAAAACTTATCCGATTGGGTTCTGCAAAAGAATTTCATCGAAAATTAATCTTCAGCGATGCCGCTCATTTTTGGCGTTTAGACGACGTTGGAATTCTTTTTATGGAGTTACGTCAAGTCGTTGAATTTTTTCCCAGTAAGCCATCAACGTTAGAGGAGCTCAGGAAAAATACCGAACGCGAAATTGCCAAATTTTATTGACGGTATGTTTGGAATTTACTTTTACTTTTAATGGCACAACAGCCCATGGAGGGCCTAGGCCGAGCTTTTCGCATCCACTCATGTTGTGCATGTTATATTTGTACATGAATGGAAGGGGAAGGGACCTACAGTTTAATGCCGAATCGGAACGGCGAAGTGAAAAGCTTTTCATAGCAATTTTTACTCTTGTAGGTTTGTCATTGCCTGCAAAGAGGTGGTGCCGTATAGAAAAATTATTTTTTCTACTTTTTGATTTTGCCTGTGCCAAGATTCGAACCCCGGACACTCTACATAGCAGTCCAACGCACTACCACTGCGCCACAGCGACCACGGTATGTTTGGAATAATGGTGGAAAATTATCTCCTAAGAATCGATCGCTGCAAACATGCTCGCGGTGGTCATATGAGCGATATCGAACCAGTTGTTAAAGATATTTTTTATTATATACATATCCTTTAACTTGGAAGAAATTAAAAAATTTTTAATTTTTAATTAGGCCATATAACTTAAATCCAGATTGCAAAGTGGATGAGAATTACAAGACATTAGTTTCACTGAATAATATATTATAATGTGTGGCCGTGGAGTAGTTGATAGTGCCCTGGGTTCAAATCTCGGCACAGGCTAAAATAAAAAAGTAGAAAAAACTATTTTTCAACACAGCACCATCTGTTGGCATGCAATGGCAAACCTGCAAGGGTAAAATTTGCCTAAGAAAAGCTTTTCACTACGCCTTTCGGATTGGACATAAAACTGTAGGTCCCTTCCATTCATGTACAAATATAACACCCACAACATGAATGGATGCGAAAAGGGATAAGGTCGGCCTAGGTCCTCCATTGGCTGTTGTGCCATTAAAAGAAGACAAATAGGGGGAAAAAAACTGTTATTAAAATGGTTACTCATTGCATTTGTTTTCAATCACTTTAAAAACTGGATGGTACATAAACTATTTGAAAGGCTAGTGAATTTAGTTGATTAGATTGGTTTGGCCCTACAGGGTAGTTACAAATGCATGCATGTGTTGGTGTGAGTGTAGGTGCATGAGTGTGTGTGTTCTTCCAACTTTATGTGATTCTAATTCAGTGCATTCGCGCCACATGGTGACAATGTAGTTTTATTGTTGTAATTGCAACTCTAAACAACAATGGAGGAAGAGAGAGAGCAGAGTAGCAGCAGCAGCAGCAACAACGCCAACAATAACATCAGCAGCAATAGCAGCAATAGCAGCAAATTAAAATGCTTTTGTGTGTGAAGTGCACGCTGCATATGAAACATATAACATTTTGCTGTAAATATGTAATATTTTGTTGGACATTTTATTTTTTCAGCGAAAAATCGAATTACGCTAGTGTTCAGTTGTGCACGTGCACCACGAATGAGAGGGAACGGCAATAGCCATTTCTCTACATAGGCTTAAAAAGCATAAAAGACAAGAATAATAAAATGAAAATGTTGCTCTCGAAAATTGAATTCCGCATTTGCGAAATGCATAAAAAAGGCACAAAGGAAGAAGAAAATCTATTAAATTTGCCAATAAAATCACAAGCACAAACACAAACACACTCAAATTCAAATTCAATTTCCATGTTTTTCCTTTGCAGATTTAGAAAATTACCAAAATTCGAAATAAAAACAGAGCTCGCTACAACCCAGCCAAAACAAACGAAACGAACAGAAAACCATTTCCATTTGTAAACGAGCAAGCAAATAAAAAGACATGGTACGAGTACATAGAAGTAACAAGAAGTAGCAGCAATAAAAATTAGGAACAGCAAAAATGCAAAGCAACAAAAATAAAAAATATATGTATGTATATAAATAAAAAGTATGAAAAAAGAAAACATTTTCGCAATCGCAGGCAATTTTCTATTATTGTAATACAGCAATTTTTACCAGCAACAGCAGCAACAACAATCACATAAACTTCTTCCGCAAACATTGAAATAAGCCTAAAAATGCCCGCTCAGCGTTTTATTTCTTTGTCTCTTCGTGGTTTCTGCTAGTCTCGGTCTCGGTCTCGGTCTCGGTCTCGTATTATAAAATATCAAGTAGCTGGCAGAATATGTTTCCATTTTCATTCGGTGATTTCAGCAAACGCATTTGAATTTCTTGTCGTTGTCGCAATTTCACCTTTTTAGCATGTTTACATTTGATGACGATGATGGGGCATGGTTGGGTATGGAGTGGGGCACAATGTCCTGCCGTTGCTGCTATGAAGCAACAAAATCGTTTATTGAATTCTCACTCCCACTTAAGGACACATACTTACTACATACCATATAGTAAAAAGCATTAGAAGGCAATGCCACATTTCTTCTTCTGCTTCTTCTTCTTCTTGATTTGAATCGTATCAAAATTTCGCACAAAACTATGTAAATGGCAATTTTGTAGTAAGTTGAGATGCGATGACAGCAGCCCAGCCAGCATCATTCATCAGAACATGAACAAGGAGAATCTGCTGATATAGCAGCAGCAAAAGTACAAATCAAATAAAGCAAATTGAATATTGCTGTGATATCAAAATATATACTTATGTATGTAGTAGTGGAAGTAGCAGAGACTGAGGCACTAACAACAACTAAAATCCAACATTTCTTCTTTCTTTCTTGCATCCAACGATGACGACGATTTCCTCCTCCAGGTTGTCAGTTTGCAATGAACGCGCTTAAGCAGCAGAAGTGTGTTTCAATGAATGCGTGTGTGTATGTGTGTGTGTGTGTGTGTGTGTGTGTGTGTGTGTGCCTCGCGTCGAAAATCAAAATGTCCTGATAAAAGAATTATCTATACTATTCTCCCTGGATTATCTCTACATAGTACAATCATCTATACATTTATTCTATTCATTCGACTCCTCCATCCTGTTGGCTGCATGTCACGTGAAGCAGTGTATGTTTGTATGTGTGTGTATTAGAATAATAAGAGGAATCAGTAAAAGAATCATTGGTTGCAATCATGTTAAGCTAAAATCCTTGTAAAAATAAAATTAAGGTTTATTGTTGCCTTAGTTCTATAGACATTTTATGTTGCTCTAGCTCACCTTCCAATTCCTTTTATCCTCATTTTCCATTCTTTGAAGTCTTCATAGGGATTATTTTGGATTTATGATTACAATTTTCGTATGTACATTCTAAGTCTGTATGTAGTTCTTCTGTTGTCAATATTTTCAAAATGCACCATTTAGTTCTGGTTCAAAAATTGAACAAAAATGACTGTATTCATAGAATATTTTATAACCAACATAAAATAAATAGGATTAATGTTAAAATGAGCTAAGTATGAGTATAGTACATATATTCCAAACCGATCAAGATTTCAGAGAGAATAAGTAGCAATTCTGTAAATTAGTTTTGCACCCAGTGTTTGAGCGGAAATGTTTTCTCATGTACTGGTTCAAGTCTCCTAAATGGCTGGTCAGTTTCCAGATAATCGGTAATTACCTATAAGTTTATGAGGAGGAGGGAAACTGAATTGCAAAAGAAAGGAACCGAATTAAGGAGGACATTTCCGAACTTATATGAACCTACGAGAAATCCAATTTCTAAATGCTATTGTTTTAATAACAAATATTTGTAAAGTTTTAAATTGATTAGATCAGGCCCAAGAACCAAAGTGGATATTTTTCATGACTGCAGGAATACCGATTGTGACAAGTTTTAATTGACAATCTTCGTTATCAAGAAATCACATTTGTCCACTATAAAGTAAAAACTTTCAAAAACATTCTCTAAGTCTAGCATATACGAGATGTGATCAATCAAGGTGCGTTATTTTCAAATTTTGTGAGTTACGTATGTTCGATTTTCGCATTTTTGACAGATAAAAAGGTTAATCGTGTTTTGGTGTGCTCTTCGATTTTTTACTATTCGAAAAAATGGATCAAAGAAACTGTATTCAGTTTTGTGTAAAAAATAAAATTAAATGCGCAAGGACATTTGAAATGTTGACTGTGGGCTTTGGCGAGTCTACTCAGAGCAGAACACAAGTTCAATTGTGGTATAACCGGTTTAAGGAAGGCCGAGAAGATGTCAATGACGAAGCTCGTCCTGGTCGCCCGAGCACGTCAACAACCGATGAAAACATTGACGCAGTGAAGAAAATGATTTTGGATAATCGTCGAATCACTATCAGAGAGGTTGCTGATGATGTTGGCATATCGTTCGGCTCATGCCAAGCAATTTTTACGGATGTTTTAGGCATGAAACGTGCGGCAGCGAAGATTGTTCCAAAATTGCTAAATTTTGAGCAAAAACAACGTCGCTTGTGCGTAAGTTTTTGGCCAAAAACAAAACCGTTATCATGCTTCAACCACCATATTCACCGGACTTGGCCCCCGCTGACTTTTTCCTCTTCCCAAAACTGAAGACACCGATGAAAGGAAAGCGTTTTGCTACGATTGAGGAGATAAAAGAAAAATCGAAACAGGAGCTGTTGGTGGTGTAGTCAATTGGCCACCAAAATCGTGTGATTTGACCCTGTTAGACTATTTTTTGTGGAGCTGTGTTAAGTCTCTCGTCTATAGGGACCAGCCAAACACGATTACTGCTTCGGAAGCCAACATTGAATGCGTCATTTGTGAGATTCCGAATGTGTGAAAAATGTGCCAAAATTGGATCTTCAGAATGGACCACTTGAAGCGTAGCCGCGGACAACATTTAAGTGAAATTATCTTTAAAAAGTAAATGGCAGGAATTGATGTATCGATCCAAATAGAAACTTCATTCACTTTTGTAAAATTTTTGTTTTTTTTTTCATTTTCAAAAACTTAACTCTTATAAAAATCACCCTTTAGTATATTTTTGAAATTAATGAAAAGACAACCAAAAAATTCCAACTAAGGTACTTGAATACCCAGGGTAAGTACTCTTTCCATTCCATATGCAAAAACCCTTGCCCAAGAGATGAAACTGTAATTTGTCGCATAGTATATTAAACGAATAAATACGAAATGTCCAATATTACAGATGAAATTTAAAATTCCCCGCAAAAAATTTAAATTTCCCGATTTAAAAGCTTTTAAAAACGTAAATTCACCTCTAGTTGGCATCCCTGGTGTAATTTGTCACGGTTGTTATCGATAGATTCTAGTGTTATCAATGTTATTTAAAGATATTATGTACAATGACTTCACTGTTAGTGCCAGCGCATATGGGTAGACATTAAGAGCCGACGTCGATGTCTCTGCTCAATTAACGTTGACGTATCTGCTCATTGCTATGGAAAGGGAAATTATCGATGTTTGTCGGTTTTTACCGATACTTTTGCAAAGAACATCGCAAAGTATCGATATTATTTTTTACAGACTTTTCCCAGCTGTATTGGGATAAATGTTGGTTTTCTAATTTTATTCTACAAATTCTCCAATAAATAAAATATGTTAAAGCATAGTGTTGCCAAATCTTGGATTTCATAAGACACTATACCATAACTCCTAAAAAACGATTCTTTTTTGTGTTAAATCCACCCAATTTTGCTGATATTTACAATTTGAATAACAAAAAGGAATTTAAAAAAAAAATTCACTTGATTATTTATTAAAAAGTGACTATTTGAAAATTAATAAATTAGGCACTTTTAAACGCTCAAATTTTAGAAAATGAACACTGAATAATCGAGAACATAAACACTCATCATTGGAGGAAAATATTACTGAGCTACGTAAACAGTGTTGTCAAGTCGAAAAAAAGCATTACCATCAAATTAAATAGTGTCTTCAAGTTGAAAAATTCCCGAAAGCAAGCGCGGCCGAACTTTATATACCCTACACACCATTTGAAATAGAGCACCTTTTTGTATTCATCGGTGGCTTAAATTTCTATGATTTTTGCGCCAAATAATTGTTTTTTAACAAATTTTGTATAGGAAGTATGTGTGGTCATTGCCCAATGATGTTAATTTGCTGTTATTTTTCAAGTTATTTCACCTGTGTATTCTAAATTTGGTTCTATTTGGGAAGAAGGCTTTGATTTTGCCCAATATTGACAATTTTCAGAAAATTTGCTCAAAAGTCTATTTCAATGAAGTGTATAGAATTTTGTTGAATTCATTTTAGAATTTCCTTCAATATAACTATTTAAAAATTTCACTTTTTTGGGAGGTGGCACGCCCACTTGACCGATTTGGCCCATTTCAGCAGTTAGCTTAAGTTTTACTCGATTTATCGTGTACAGACGGACGGATATGGCTAAATCGACTTCGCTATGCACGCCGATCATTTATAAATATATACATATATTCATATCTATACTACGCCTAATTGTGGGCGTTACACACAACCATTACTCGATCGAAACCAATATACCCCGTACTCAGAGTACAGAGTTAAGGGTAAGTATAAAAAGCACCGCTACCTAATGGAAATGTTTTGGGTTTTATTTCTAAAAATCCTCCCGATCTGGTGGAAGAAGAACTGGTTTGGCAACACGGTTAAAGCAAATGGGTAAATATGATTATTTTAATATTTTCATTATGCCGTAGTTGTCATGACAGCGAAGCGATCGGAACTCTTAGACTGCTCGGCTCTAGCTACATATATACTCAAAAGCTTTCGCAAATCCTTCCTGTGCGGTAGAGGGAAGGCTGTTAACGCCAATCTCAACTTTATGTCTTCTTTTATTATCACAACAACCCATGGAGGGCCTTTTTTTTCAACATTCCAAAATAAAATATTGTCATCTAAACTAAATGGTTTTGAAAACCTATTAAACTGGAATCGCATAAAGAATTTGTTTCTCCGGTTAAACGGAGAAGCAATCACTTAACCTACTTACCTACCTACACTATCGACCCAGTATTGGCGATTTAATAAGCATTTTTTCGCATAACCCTTATCCTTTAATAATAGTAAAGATAACTCCTTTTACTCTTTAATACATATTACCTTTCAGATAAAGCTTCTGCTAATCAATAGCTTCCTAATGCATAAACGTTTTCTTACTGTGTACATTACATTTGTGCAACATAAAATGATAATGCGATTCCTTATAAGAAAGTTAAGAAATATTAAAAAGAGAAAAACACCTTCAATACAAATAAAAAGAAAAGTAAGCCTATTAAGATTTAGTTTGAGTTCTTTCTAATAGAAAAGTTTCCATACTTCACCATGAAACACAAAAGAGGAGAATGCAACTTAAAAGTAAAGAGAAAAAATGTCGCACATTCACTTTATTTCATTTGATTTCTTTAGGTTTTCTTTCATTTTTCGATACGATTCATTTTTCTTCACTCAATTTATTATGACTGCTCAGAACTCAGGCGAAACACTTAACTTGAACATGGAATTTTTGTTTTGATTTAACTTTGACGTAGCTCGTCGTCGTATGAGCACCACACCAGAGATGGCATACAGATGACATTGACATGAAGCCGAGCTGCCGAGCCACCAAGTCAAACGACGAATTATGTATACTTAGAGACAGAGGAGAAAAAGCTTATGGGGGATCATCAATTTTCTTTGCCGCATCGGCAGCATCAGTATCAGAGTGTCGTCGATATCAACATAAGCAGTAACGGTGGTGTAGCATCGATATCATACATACATACATTCATACAGCAGTAATATGGTGGTTAGATACTTACTAGCTTCGAAGGTTGGTTGACTGGTTGAATGGCTTCCTGCATTGTATGTACATACATAAATACATACATACATATGTATTCACTTGATTCTGCTCTCTTATGTAGAGAGGTAGAGGTAGGCAGACAGCGAGGCAACAACAACAACAACAACAACAATTCTGAGGCATTTGTCGCACCTGCATTGATTTGTCTTTTTGATCAACATCATCAACAGGAGCAGTATCGAAATTATTGGCTTTGCTGCTGCTTTACTGTTGCGGTGTCTCATTTTTTATCTTTATTTTTCCGCATCAGCACTTCAATTGACATCATCGCAACAACAACAACAACAACAGCAGCAGAAATGAGATTCGGTATTGGCATTGGTGGTGGCAGGCACTCTTAGTTGTTTTCTGTTTTGGTTTGGATGTGCACTTTATGGTATAGGCGCATTATGTACTTTTATATTATATATTTCTTAAAAACGCACATTGTCTTTTTATCTGATGTCGAAAATTTATTCATAATTGAATGTCATTATTCATTTTGATGTTATTTATTGACGGCACAAAATGCTTTATGCGTTTTTCGTTCACAATCGCAATCGTTCACAATTCAAGGAGGCAAAGATTCCTTCTTTTTTACTTTATTCATTAATAATTCTCAATTGGTTTATTTTGGAATTTTTATGAGTTTAATTCCGTTTTATGGCAGCGACAATTGCTATCGTATCGAAAGTGGTTTACTCTTCGCACTTTTCACTTTTTCCATCATAATTGTTTTTTTTTGTTTTTGTTGTTGTTATAAAAAGGCAACACCTTGATGATTAAAAAATATTGCAGCGCATTTTATTTTGATTAAATCACATGCTGGGTACATAATTCAGTGAGTCATTTATTTAGCACGAAATCAATAAAGTAATCACATTTTGGTATGATTTTTTCGTTTTGAGAAATTAAATATGTACAATTCCATATTTGGCAAATGTTACCATATATGAATGTAATGAAATGCCAGAAAAGTATCTGAGTATATATATCTGCGTAATGTAACGTTGCCAAATGTCAGGTATCGATCTATGGTATGTCGTAAAGCAGATTAGAATTCTATCTTCAATAGATTGTTTACGTTACGCTACGTTACGTTACGCTAGGTATGCATAATCATTGTTCCAAGCAAGGGAACTATGCAAGAGAAGAAAATTCTTTGCAATAACGTTAAGGTTTCTCTCTGAGATGCTGGGGCACTTTGAGTTACAGCAGCTAGATGTCGCATATTTTTCGTAAAAATCTTCAACGGTTTTATCTTACCAGGTGTACAAGTATTAAACAAATAATGGCATCTCTGTGTCGCTAGGTACAACAATATTCAGTACATAAACAATCAAGTTTCATACAAAAACATATTTTTTTTGCTCGTAAAAATATCGAATTTTGTGCCTACAAACTACGTTATGCCGACATCATTGATTTTCTGTCTCCAATTAAAGAAACCTGCTTTGGTATCTAATCGAATGCGTGTAGAAGCTTACGGCCAGCACGCTCTCGGCAAAACACAGTTCAACGACTGGTTCAATAAGTTTAAAAGTGACGATTTTGATGAGAGAAACGAAGAACGTGGAAGACCACAGAAAAAGTTTGAAGATGCGGAGTTGCAAGCTTTACGCGATGAGGATGATGATCAAACGCAAGAACAACTTACAGAACAATTACATGTGACCGAACAATGCTTTTCTCAACGTTTAAAAGCCATGGGATCGATTTTGAAGGTTTGAAGTTGGGTGAATTGCATGAATTGACTGAAAAACAGCAAGAAAATCGAAAACCACCTGTGAAGAAAGTCATATCTTCATCGAATTGTTACTGGCGATGAAAAATGGATCTATTTCGAGAATCCCAAACGTAAACGATCATATGTTTAGCCGGTACACCGGTACACCGGCCAAATTGACAGCAAAGCCAAATCGTTTCGGAAAGAAGACAGAAGACAATGCTCTGTGTTTTCTGGGATCAGCGAGGTGTTATCTGGTTTGACTATCTGAAACCAGGTGAAACAGTTACTGGTCAATGCTACCAACAAGAATTGGCCGATTTGAACCAAAAGCGGGCTTTGCGCCAAAATCGTACAGAATATCAAGCTAGGCAACACAAAGTGATTTTTCTTGTTGACAATGCACCATCACATCGAACAAAACAGACTCGGGAATTGGTAGATTCGTACAGCGGGAAATCCCTCCCTCATGTGGTTTATTCGCCAGACTTGGCGCCATCTGACTACCACTTATTTTCATCAATGTGGCACGCACTTGCTGAGCAGCACTTCGATTCGTACGAAAATGTGAAAAATTGACTCAAAAAACGAACATTTTTTTTGGAGAGGCATTCACAAATTGCGAGAGAGAAGAGAGATCTAAAAAATGTGTAGCTAGCAATGGCCATTACTTTGAAGATTGAATGTATAACCATTTTTCTTAAATAAACGTGTATTTTCATAAAAATACACTGTTTCATACTTGTACACCCGGTACAATCGGGGAATGGAAGTTCCTGAAGTTTCAGGGCAAAAACTGCCGATCCTACATGGGGAAATTGTGGAAAATGGGTTGAGAGAATATTTTTTTTTTTATTACTGTTTAACCTCTTAAATGCCGAAAACCAAATTAAATTTCTAAAGTAAACACTTCATTTCCATATACATACATACAATTTCCATGTGGAACCTTAGATTTAGCTGTTATGCTCTTGTTATGCTACGTCAAGAGTAAAATAAAGACATGTTATTTAACCTTACAATTAATAATCACAATGTCATTAGCACCCATGAGTGCCATAGAAACAAAAGAATTACATAAGTTTTACAACAAATATTTTTCACGACTTATTAAGGGTTAAAAGTATTAAAAGACAAATAAGTACTTAACTTCCTCTTCGGAATGTTTACAATTTGTTTTGCTGTTGGTTTTTCTGTTTTCATTAACTAAATGGAAAAAAGGAATATACAAAAATAATTAAATTGCATCCTCGAAAACTTGAAATAAGAAAAAAAAAAAAAAAAAGAAAAAGTGAGTGACAAAATTAAAAGTGTCAAAGAGACATAAACTTTATAATAAAATTTCAAAAAGTACGAGAGTATCTGTCGACACGTACCCTTAATTAACAACAAAAATAATCATAATAATTCAAGAACAACAGCATCAACAACTAGAACAACAACTACAGCAACAACAACAACGCGAACGGAAACGTTGCGAACGAATAGCATCCAATGCCAACAACAAAGTAATTAAAAACTTTGAATGTGACGAAAGAAAAATAACTCAACACAAATACAATACAAACATACATGCACACTTTCATACACACATATACATACACACACAAGGAGTAAACAAATAATGAAAATACGAAAAAAAAAATTAAAAATAGTGGATTTTTTAATGGTATGGTAAATAAATAAAAGCAAATCCGCATGCAAAATTACTAAGAAAAAGTTTGTCAAAAATTTAAACGGTTCGGTTTGCTGTTCAAAAAAATGAAGTAAAATCGCAAGTGAATCAAAAGAAGTAAAAGTTTATAACATAAAAGAAAATCATCGTGTGAGTTAGACCAATTCGGTCGTATCTTGTGATTTGTGTTTACGGGTTGAGAAAATCGCTGATGTCAAATTTTTTTCCAATAAATAGGCTTTGAAAAAATATGATTGACACACAAGGCAATCAACTGGAACGATTACGAGGGGCTCCTCCTTTCCTTATACCGCCTGCGCGACCGCCTCCCCTCGCCGCTGTTAACAGAACAGAACAGAACATCAAACTCCGTCTCATTATTATCAATTGCCATGCAATCACGAATCCTTTCCTTAACTTCCTTCCGTCATTTCCCTTCCGATTTCTTTGTTCTTCTCTTTTGACTTGATCTATTTCAATCATTTTTCATTTAAAAGTATTTCGCGTAGACGTTAAAAAATTCGACTGCTTCTTCAGTAATCCAATAAAACTGTACGACAAATGATGTGATGTGATGTGATGTGCCGCCACCAATGCCGCCGACACTATCTCCGCCCGTCTTTCGAAAGCAGTTGAAAAAGGAGCATTGCTTCAAAAAGAAGTCAACTTCAATTCCAACTCCATGAATGAATACAAAAAAAACACATCACATCAAAAAAAAAAGGAGTAGAAAAGTGAATGTATTACTGGCGAAACTATGCCATTACATTTGGCATTTGGTATGACTGAGTTCATGAATGAGTTTTTGTGCATCTCTGTGTTTTACAAGTTCATATTTTACTTTTTCAAATTATCTCCGCAGGCGGTGAAATAAAATTTTACTTGTTTTTTTTCTGTGTGTCTTTCTTATGACGCGAAAAGTCGCGAATAACAAGAACAAAATAGTATGAATATTGAGATGATAAAAAAATGGGAAAAATATGAGCTGTCTGCTACAAAAGTAGCAAAAACAAAACAAAAAAACTTTAAGCTCCAGGAAATCATTTCTCTTTTCGTCCTTTTCTCTTTTGTTTGACACAATCAAAGATTCCGTTTCCTTATCCGAATTTCCAAACGCATAAAAAACAATATGGAAATTTTGAGTAATTTTAATTTTTCTGATTTCTGTAAAGTTTTATTTTTATTTTTATTTTTATTTTCTCTCTCTCTCTCTCTTTGAAGAAAAATTAAAATTAAGAACAAATTTAAATTTACTACGTAATTTTTTAAGTGAATATTGATTTTAATATTAGAAATGGTAGAAAGACTGATGCCGATTTAGGTCAAAGGCAGAAAAATTCCCAGATAGCAGTGCACGATGGAGAGTCATTAGGTCTCTGAAAATTTAAACACGTTTGTCGGCAAAAAAAAGTTTTATTTTTCAACGTAGTCGCCTTTTACATTTCGTCTATTGTTTCTCCAATTTTTTGATGCCCTCTAAATAATACGATTCCGTGGGCTCTGATTTCTTCATGTTTGGAAATAGTAATAGTCGCAGGAGGCTAAGTCTGGAGAATATGCTGATTGAGGGAGCAATTTATCTTCGCCAACTGCGCTCGGTTTTGCTTGAAATCGGCGTCGAATCGATCCGACAAGGTAATCGATCTGAATGACGCCGCACACATTCCTAAAAACTTCCAAGACTACCTTGTTGGCCAACAGACGCACCTTGGCCTCCTTTGGCTTCGATTTGCCTGGAGAAACCCACTGTTTCGACTATTCCTTGGTCTCTGGTGTATTGTGATGAATCCAGGTTTCGTCCACGGTTACGAAACGATGAAAAAACTCGTTCGGATAAAAAATACACTCCTTTGAAGTTGTCAAGCAATTGCAATTTGTTGTCAATTTTGGGCAAACGGGGCATCCATATTTCGGATAGCTTTTTTATATCCAAATATTTGCGGAAAACTGTGTTTAAAAATAATGTTTAATGAGCACACGAAATAACATTTTTTCCGTTGCCAACTGTTTTAAGTTTCAGGAACTTATTAACCCCTCGTGTGTACGAGTATAGCTAAAATATCAATTTAACCCTTTGCCGAAATTAGCTACAATCTAGAAAACATTATGATAATAAATACGAATCATGGCCAATAATGTCTCTACAATTTTATTGACAAGAAAGTGGTGCAGTTCTGATGTTTTTTTGTTGTTGCATTTTATAATAGCTTTAGAGCGCGGTATCTCGAGAAGAGTTAGATATTGAGTGACCCACTTGGAATTGAAAGCTGCCTCAGCAGCTTGAATTGCCTAAAGTTGGTCTCCAATGAATAACACAGCTGCTTTTATGAAAATGTTGGTTTTTAAATAAGTACCAGAAGTTGAGTCCTGTGGAATATTGTGCGCTGAATCCGATGGATTTCTTCTCTAATTCACTTAGTTATTTCAGAGTTCTTCAAAGGAGTGGACTTAGTAGCAAATTCTGCTATGCTGGAAGTTCAAAGTTGCTAGTTCGAAATCTCGCTGAGTTGGTATACATTTTAGAGTGAAAAATATGTCACGATGCAGAATCGAATTATAGAAAATATAATGCATATGTGCATACACTGAGAGAAAAATTGTGGCCTACAATCAAGCCCGGTCATATCTATTTGTAGTACGTTCTCTTCTTATTTCGTTTAAGACCGAAAATCTGAATTGAATACCGACTGTCTAAAATTAAAAGTGAATTTTGTTCAAGTACAACATTCTTAATTGAAGAACAAAAATTCTTATCTAAAAATCTTTCGGCCGTGTAAATAATGGATTATTTCTTTAAACGAAACCGGAACAATCTTAAAACAAGAACGAATTCTTAAATTAATCACAAAACTATCTCAAAATAAGTCAGTTTCAGTCTTTAAATAAGAATTGGGGGCCTTGATTCCAGAGAACACATATTCTTAACGTTAAAACAAAACAATCTTAAAATAAAATCTTTATTGTCGGTAGTACTTAAATACGTAGTGGTAGTGCGTTGGACTGCTGCGCAGAGTGTCCGGGGTTCGAATCTCGGCACAGGCAAAATCAAAAAGTAGAAAAAATAATTTTTCTACACGGCACCACCTCTTGGCAGGCAATGGCAAACCTACAAGACTAAAAATTGCTATGAAAAGCTTTTCACTTCGCCGTTCGGATTCGGCATTAAACTGTAGGTCCCTTCCATTCATGTACAAATATAACCCGCACAACATGAGTGGATGCGAAAAGCTCGGCCTAGGCCCTCCATGGGCTGTTGTGCCCTTAAAAGTAAGTAAAGTAAGTACTTAAACTAGGAATTTTGTTCTTGATTTAAGAATTTCCAGGCTTTCATCGACGAATTGGCTTGATTTATTACCGATTTTCTTAAATTTAGATCGTTTTCCCCCTGAGTCTAGGTGTAGTTACATATGTACCTACTTAAATAAAAAAGAAAGCAATGCACATTTTTACATCCATTATATTTACAGCGTTTGAATATTATTACAAACTGCTTCTTAATATTCAAATGCTTATTCTCAATACACTGACGCGAATTGCAGTGCAAGAACATCGTGCCATTTGGTTAGTTTTGGTCAGTTTACTTTACATTTCTTCCCATACAACAGAACAATCTTTACCCCTTCCTCCTCTTCTGCTATTTCATATTCTGGCCTAGAATTTTTTTTATTATAGTCATATGTATTCTTGTATTATTTTAACATAAATTTTTATATGTGAATTGAATCCACAAATCCATTCACAGGCAGTCCCGTTCTCATCCTTGGGTCGCTCACTCGCTGGCTTGCAGGCCATAAATCCCAAAATGTCTTTTGACACATGAATATGTGCAGCATTAAAACTGCCAGACGACATTATTTTA
>OY282452.1:43695647-43735631 GCA_958295655.1 Palloptera scutellata | reverse complement strand
TCTCTCTCTCTCTCTCTTTCTCTCTCTCTCTCTCTCTCTCTCTCTCTCTTTCTCTCTCTCTCTCTCTCTCTTTCTCTCTCTCTCTCTCTCTCTCTCTCTCTTTCTCTCTCTCTCTCTCTCTCTTTCTCTCTCTCTTTCTCTTTCTCTCTCTCTTTCTCTTACTCTTTCTCTCTCTCTCTCCTCCCTCCCTCTCTCCCTCCCTCTCTCCCTCCCTCTCTCCCTCCCTCTCTCCCTCCCTCTCTCCCTCCCTCTCTCCCTCCCTCTCTCCTCTCTCCCTCCCTCTCTCCCTCCCTCCCTCCCTCTCTCCCTCGCTCCGTCTCTCCCTCTCTCCTCTCTCTCTCCCTCGCTCCGTCTCTCCCTCTCTCCCTCTCTCCTCTCTCTCTCTCTCTCTCTCTCTCTCTCTCTCGCTCTCTCTCTCTCTCTCTCGCTCTCTCTCTCTCTCTCTCTCTCCCTTTCTGCCTTTCTCCTTATTTTTGTATTTAACATTTTCGCTCACGAAAAAATGCATATAAAAAAAACCTAAGAAAGTGTATCTCTCTATCCGCCTTTAAGCTTTCTCCGTTTAGCTATTCCCTATTATGCTCTCTACTCCAACCCAGTGAACACGAATATAGGTCAAATACTAATTAGAAACAAAAACTGATTTTCATCATTCATATTTTTAGAAAGTGAATAGTGAACTACAGGTGTTCAAGCAGTAAATCTAAAATTTACAATGAAATAAATTTCCACATACACAGGAGATTAGAGCAAAATAAAAAAATTATAAATTATTTGATTAAGTATTTTAAAATTTATTAGTAGTAGTTTCATCAACTTCCCCTAACGAATCAAATGCAAGTTTTATAACTCAAAATGTAAATTATATATTTTAATGTTATACTACTTATGCACATACTATGTATGTATGTATGTATGTATGTATGCATGTATGTATGTGTGTGTGTACATAGTTGGTGGATGCTGACTAAGCAATCTCACTACTACCTACTATTTGATGAAATAGTTTCGCTTAACTCATTAGCTATTAAACATGCATAACAAAATATCACATCTATGAGTGTATAGCTTGACAAAAATTAAAAAACCAAATAACCAAATAACCAAATCTTAAAGAAAAAAACAAAAACAAATTTAATAAATATAAGCTTCAAATCATGTCAACATTTGGTTTGTTATTCAAATGTTTTTATTATCATTATTATTTTATATTTTATTAGTTATACTCGCATATATTGTAGTTATACATAGTTTTTGTTATGTGCGCCATTGGAGACAATGGAATTAATGACGAGACAACATCAGCGACGAGATGAGGGCGAGACCCAGGCGACGATGCCAAACACAATGTAGAGCGACAAACTTTGCTTATGCTCTAAAATCAATGTCTCTAGCTTTTATGTACATATATAGTACAATAAGAATTCGTAATCTTTCTGTAAGATCTTAGTTCCCCCCGTGTTGATATTTAGTTAAAGATCTAGTACCGTTTAAACTCAGTTATGGTATGTATCTAATGAATATCGACGTTAAGGTCTAACGTCAGCAGTGCGGTTAACGTCGCAGTAGCAGCAAAGAGGCATATGGCATTTTAACTCTTTCATATAATTTCATATATTTTGTGTGTGTATGTCCTCATGAGAATGTTGTGTGTGTGTCTATTTTGCATAAATTATGAATTAACAAAAACAAAACCAACCGTGAAAAACAATATTTAATATAAAAATACAAAGAATTTGATTGCTTTACATTTTTATAAGTTATTTTCGTGAAAATGTTTTATTTCTTTTGGTTTGATTTTGTTGCTGTTCTTTTTGCTGCTTGTGTTTACCATATTTATGCCTTCTATTTTTCGCTATTTTTGTTTTTTTTCCTTAGTTTTTTTTATTGTTGTTTGGTTGTTTGTCTGCCTCTTTCTGTGTGTTTGTGTCTCCGCGAATTTGTTTTGCATTAATTAAAATAATTAAAATGATAAAAACCCTTAATTACTTATTCACGTTTTTTCAATCAATAAATTTGCTGCAGTAGTTATTAAAACTTAATGTAGAGTGCATTCTCTCGATCCTCTCCTCTCTCAACAGACGCACGAGGAAATATCTTGTAGGAATCTGGGGAGGAGCGTTTTTTGATACAGTAGAGCCTGTAGAGTGGGACACTTTTCCATATGTACCATAAAAGATGCGAAAGATGCGATATTACTCGAACACGCAAGAGTGAAATTGGAGATGGATGCAGTTTCAATATACAGTAAAACCCCTTTTAGTAATTCAGCTTAAGATGTACTCAAGATGGGAAGACACTTAGTAGCAAGTTATAGGCACTTAAGTGGGAAATGCACTTAAGTGATAGGCACTTAACCGGGGTTTACTGTATGGTAAACCTGATCACTCTTAAGAATGTAGCTCTCCAGTCATGTATAACAATGAGCTGGTAACTCACAATGTCGAATGTTTAGAACAGCAATAATATAGTTTCATTTGCCGACGGCAAACTGAATCTCGTTTTTTGCTTTACTTGTTTAAATTTAAATATACATATATAATTTACCCCTCAGCAAAGAATTCCATATTAGTAAAATCTCATTTTTGTTTATTTCTAATTACAGCGCCATGCCTACAGCACGGCCTCGTTCCACAGAATCTGCCAATTCCAGTGAACGATGTCCGTCGCACGACTCCAATTCATCGGAGAATGGTGGCGGCGGTGGCGGTGGCGGTGGCAATGCCCGAGATAGTAAAGACGGAATTGTTGCCACTATGACTGGCGGTATTATGCCGATGCCAAATACTTTAAGCTCAACATTCCCGGCTGTACCGCAAAATTTACCCGCACAACAACAACAATCGATGGAAGCTTACATCCATATGGTTGCTGCTGCCGCCCAGTATGGATTTCCCATGGGTGCTGCAGCAGCCGGATCGCGGCTATCGCTTCCAATGCCCGCCGAAGCCACAGCACCATTCAAATTACCACCTCAAGCATCACCGAATGCTTCAAGCAACAATTCAGAGGCTTTAGATTATCGAACAAATCTCTTTGGACGCGCTGCATCAGCAGAACCACCTGTATCGGAGGAGGACGATGAAGACGAAGAAGCCGCCGACGGTAATAATCCATTAGATCTATCAGTGGGAACTCGTAAACGTTCGAGTGATGCCAATAACGAGCCAGATTCCACAATCGGACATATAAAAGTGAAGAAAATATTCAAAACCGATAGTCCACCGTTAAGTGCACCACCTGTTGCCGTAGCACCACCGGCACCCATGCTACCCAGTGTAAGTCCATATTTGGCAGCCGTAGCCGCAGCGAGCATCTTCCGGTCGGGGCAATTTCCCGATTGGAATGGCAAGAGTGATTTAGTCATTGATCCTCTGGAGAAAATGTCCGATATTGTTAAGGGTCCACGTAAAGAGAAGCAGCAACGCAATCAAAATACAGCAGCGCCCATACCACCGCCACAACAGCAGCCACCTCAACAGGCACAGCAATCTGGTGGTGGATCATCTACGGCACTAGCACCATCTACAGAGGGTATGTCGAAGGCGCGACACAATATCTGGCAGTCGCACTGGCAAAACAAGGGCGTGGCCAGTTCAGTGTTCTGTTGTGTCTGGTGCAAGCGAAGCTTCTCGACACTGGAGGCACTGACTACGCACATGAAGGATAGCAAGCATTGCGGTGTTAATGTGCCGCCATTCGGAAATTTACCAAATACCGATCGTCATCATCAGCCACAACAGCAGCAATCTGGTGGCGGCCCCGGTGGACAACATTCCCATAATTTGCGCAAACAAGGCGGCGGCAATCAGTCTGGACAATCAAACTCGTCTTCTACAACGTCGGCGGCTGCGAAAAATGCATTCCAATATCGCGGCGATCCACCGACTCCGTTGCCACGCAAACTAGTACGCGGTCAGAATGTGTGGCTGGGTAAGGGAGTGGAGCAGGCTATGCAGATTCTCAAGTGCATGCGTTGCGGCGAGAGTTTCCGTTCGCTGGGAGAAATGACCAAGCACATGCAGGAGACGCAGCACTACACCAACATATTGTCGCAAGAGCAGACGATCTCAATGAAGTCATCAGCGGGCGAAAATAAAGACGGGCAAAACAGCATGAGTTCCGAAGAGAGCCGTACGCTCAGCGCTGTGCTGACTTGCAAGGTGTGCGACAAAGCGTTCAACTCGTTCGCCGATCTCAGTAGTCACATGGCCAAGAACAACCATTACTCGGAGCCACTGATGCAGTCAATGTCCGGCACTGCGGGCAACCGCAAACGTCCTGCTCCCAAGAAGCGTGAGAAGTCCCTGCCAGTGCGCAAGCTGCTCGAAATGAAGGGCGCACAGAATGAAGCGGACATGGAAGCTAAAATGCAGCGTGCTTTCGACAGCGCCAAACGTATGTCGCTCGAGGGCACTGGCATTGGGCCGAGCAATGATAAATCCGAATCGGCTGTGTTTGCCGAGCGCATGCGTCAGTATATTACCGGGGTGAAGAGTGTCGAAGAAATCGCCAGAGGCAATGCGCAGCAGCCCTCTACCAATTTATTGATGAAAACCAACAAGTCGCCTGATCTAGATCCGAAAAATGGTGCCACCAAGTCCAATGCGGGCTGCTCGTCTGTTCCGCTGAGTGCCATCGAGCAAATGTTCACCACCAGTTTCGATACACCACCACGGCATGCCAGTCTGCCAGCCACAAGTCCTTCGAATTCGTCGAATAAAAATACCTCGCCAGTGGCTGCAAGCATTCTGAAGCGGCTAGGTATCGATGAAACTGCCGACTATAATAAGCCACTGATCGATACAAACGATCCGTACTTCCAACATTATCGTTACAATAGCAGTGAGCGCAGCGGCAGCGAGTGCAGTGCCGAGACGCACTTAGACTTGCGCAAATTGGATGCGCCCACTCCTGAAAAAATGCAAATCGACGACACTGCATCTGCAAAGTATGACAATGACTTGGATATTAAAAAGGAGCCACAAGTAGAACAAATGAATGCTACGCTCAAGTCGATGGTTGGCGGTACTGCCAGCGGCGAATTAGCCCAACAAATTCCAGACATCAAAATAGAGATCAAGGCTGAGGTCGATGACGAAGAAACCAAAAGTCCCCAAAGTGCCAACAATGACAAAATCGAAAATATCGGCGGCGGCCCAACTAATGGCGTCACCGACTACACGCTCGCCAGTAACAACAACAAAGAGCGTAGCGTTACTCCTCCGAAAAAAATCATCGCCGCCGGCAGTCCTCCATCAAATCGTGCTGCTCTGACACCACGCAGTCCCACCGACAGCCATCGCTCCGCAACACCAAAGTCACCAGCTTCAAGCATCAAATCATACGATGGCGAAAAGAAGTATCCAAGCGATTCGCTGAATGCGCTCTCATCGATGTTCGATTCTTTGGGTAGCTCTGGATCCACTGCATCCGTGGGTAGCCGACCGCAGCCAAATTCAGCGGTAGGCGGCGGTACCATGCACAACAATCAAATCGGATCGCCCGAGAATCTTAGCACATCCAATTCACTAGCCGCTTTACGTCAATTCGTTAAAAAAGAGTCCACTTAAGTTCACAAATTTTCTTTTCGTTCAGTGAGACACACACTCATATATAAACTTTTTTGTTTTGCCACATTTCGGTGTCGGACCGGAAAATTCGACGTCGTCATCGTCATCATCGAACACGACGTCGTCGTTTTTCATTAGCAACGCCGCGTCAGTCGCTATGTCGTGAAAGAGTAGCGCCGCGCATGCACCATCAATGCCGTCGCCTTCTGTTGCAGTTGCCGTCGCTGCTGCCGCCGCCATTTTCGCTACCAATGTAATGCTACCGCTGTAACGTCAACGTAAATAATGACTGAAGTCAATAGCTCTGAAAAGCATTCGCTAGATAAATGAAAAATGATTCAAGTATTCAATTTATCCCTTGGCCTCGGGATTAGGACAGACATCAGACGTCAATATCCCACTGATGGCACTGAGTTGATTGAAATTCAACAATTGCTGATCGGACACACGATACTAACGATGTGCATTCGAAGAAAACACTTCTTCGAAATCAATTAAACGGATGAATGAAACAAACTATCACCGATTCTACGTAAATAAACCGAAATATATATACCACATGATTAGGACAACGCCAGGAAACTCGATGCGCATAATTCATAAGGTAATTGTCAATTTGGCAGTCTATGGGCGTAGGAGTAATTAGGTGGAAAAGGATCTGTAGTAATTCGAAGCGGAGGCTTAAAACAAAATAATTGAATCCAGTAAAGAAAAAAAGTACCAAATCTAGAGTTCTGTTGGCTTTGTAAAAATAGAATGGTTCAGAGATTTTCAGAGTCGGCCTCGGTTAATAAAGAACAGTGGCTGAAAAGCTTTGAGTTGTTATATGTACTTTCAAGGTAAAGAATACATAAAAGAAGAGGCCAAAATTCACGTCAAAAAAACTAACTACTTGAGGAGTTTTCCTTTAATCCACAAAGTAGTGGTAAATTTTGCTTTAATCTAGAATTTTGATTTGCCTTGATTTGGGAGACTCTTGAAAAAATCAGATGAACGAAGAGATGTTGTACTTCAATTTAGGAACTTTGGAAAATACTCGTATACCTTTAATCTAGAGAAAATAGCAGTAGAACCCCCAATCTTAATAGTTTTATAAACCATTTTTGAATAGGGTTAACACTTTTAGAATTGGGTCAGGCCAGCAACTAGAAATATGTTTTCGCGCAACTTCAAGAACTTTCCTTTAATCGAACTCAGAGTTTTGCTTCAGAGGAAGTAACAGTAGTAGAAACCTCGAGTTTTGTGGTTTTATAGAATTTCGAGACTTTAAAAGTCGGTCTAGGTTGTTAACGGACCATAACTGCGGACAACGTGAAGAAGTTTGGGTGAATCCAGCTCCGAGTCTATCTTTGCACCGCGTTGATTTTTCCAGTTTTTTGTTCATCGAATGATGAACAGACTTCATATCAATTATGACATCATCTGGTTTTCGCATTTTTATGCTCTTTTGTTTTCGGTGAATTAAACCTCTATGCTGTTTCAAATGTTTGTTTTAACTTTAATGCCCTATGCTTTTCCTTCTAAAGTGATTTTTACTGGGTATACTCTAGTACTAGGCTTGCCAACGTTTAAACCCCCTTCTGGAGGACACATTTTTTTTGGGAGGACTTTATTTGAAGGCATCACTGCTCAGGAGAAGAAACTACGCTACTGCATACCAGTACTCGTAAAATGCTAAATACGTCAAGGATGGGTCTAACAATTGAAGTAAATAGCGTTTTGGTTGTATAAGGGTCGTTAAATTAATAAACCCCTAGGGTTTAAAAGACCCTAATAAACTTTTAGCTTTGTTCTCCCACGTGATGCTATGAAAGTTAAATTTTAATTTGGAGCCCATGGTCACACCCAAATCAACAAATTGACATAAATGTCATAAACTTACATTTATCAAGATTAAGTAACATTAAGATTAATCAGCACATTTACAAAAATTTTCAAGACCTTGCAGAAGTTTTTACTGGATTATAGAATTGTACGATAAGAACAACTTTACATCATCATTACAGCATACATTACAATTTTGCAATTTCGAATAACAGACGGCAAATCATTAATAATAATTATAAGTAATAAAAGTGCCAAAAGGTTCCCTTGAGAGACCCTGGAAGTAAGATAGTAATCTATAATCTCTAGCTTTTTAATCAGCAGGACATGATTGACTTTATCAAATGCTTTCCGAAAATCAGTATATATAACATCTTACTTTACTTTACTTTTGATGGCACAACAGCCCATGGAGGGCCTAGGCCGAGCTTTTCCCTTTTCGCTTTTCGCATCCACTCATGTTGTGCGTCTTATATTTGTACATGAATGGAAGGGACCTACAGTTTAATGTCGAATCCGAACGGCGAAGTGAAAAGCTTTTCATAGCAATTTTTACTCTTGTAGGTTTGCCATTGCCTGTCAAGAGATGGTGCTGTTTTTTCTACTTTTTGATTTTGCCTGTGCCGGGATTCGAACCCCGAACACTCTGCGTAGCAGTCCAACGCACTACCACTACGCCACAGCGACCATCATATTTATATAACTATATAACATCAGTTTGTTGGTTATTAATAAACCCATTCAGTACACATGTAGTGAATTCTAAAAAGTTCGTCGTTTAAGATCTCCTCTTAAGACCAATGGGTTGACCAATGTGTGCATAATTTGAGTAGAAGCAGTAATTCAAATAACTTATGTAGCACACTTAATTTACATAGCAATGCCTATATAATATTAGATATTTGATTTAACACCATTTAAGGAACTATAAAAGATTCTTTCCAATAAACTGGAATATATCCTAAACATTTGGCAAAGATTTTTGCCTGCGTTGTATGTATGTAAAAGTTCAGTGCCCAACTCGGAATATTGCCGGGCCCAGATTCAAATGACAGCTTAGAAACTTAAGATGGTTAAGAACAACAATTGATATGGTATTAATCGAATCAATGGCGAAGGGGTAAAAGTCATTGTCATTGAAGCTAAACGTAGAATATGTAGATTTGAAAAAATCAGCGAACTAGTTTGAAATTTCAATGTCATCACTAGACACAACAGCACCAAAACACATAAACTAAGGGGGATTGCTGGTCCTACGCTGCGAATTTACAAGGGCATAAAAAGATTTAGGATCGTGGTGAATTTTCTTTCATTTTTCTACAATGTAAATAGAAACTATTTTCATCAATCTTTACTTTACTTACTTTACTTTTAATGGCACAACAGCCCATGGAGGGCCTAGGCCGAGCTTTTCGCCTTTCGCATCCACTCATGTTGTGTGTGCTATTTTTGTACATGGATAGAAGGGACCTACAGTTTAATGCCGAATCCGAACGGCGAAGTAAAAAGCTTTTCATATCAAATTTTACTCTTGTAGGTTTGACATTGCCTGCCAAGAGGTGGTGCCGTGTAGAAAAATTTTTTTTTTCAATTTTTTGATTTTGCCTGTGCCGAGATTCGAACCCCGGACACTCTGCGTAGTAGTCCAACGCACTACCACTACGACACAGCGACCACAAGTTAAATAGTTCTATAACATTCATCAATCAGCTTTAAATGTAGTGAAGTAGACAATAAGCCATATTTATGCCAATTATTTTATAAGTTTTCGCATTTTTAAGTTTTAAATTCCTTTGTGAACCAGATGGGCCTAGTTGCGATAAAAGAAGTTTAAACTTTAGGTCCAGATTGTTCAAATGCAATATATAAAGTATTATTAAATAGAGATTCACAGCTGCCAATGCCCAGATTATCTAAAGACTAAACGGTAACAGGAAGAATATCAACTAGTTTATTGTAATTAGTACTTCGAATATAGTGTTTAAATTTATTTTTAACGAATCCCCACCGACCCACTTACCCGCCTAACCATACGAGGGGCACATCCGCATGTCGTACGGATTTGGTGACCGATATAGCTGCATTTCGTAATGCACATGACAACGCGTTGATTGGAGAGAATAACCCCAAATGAAGTCTCCTTTACAGCTACAGATTATTAGTAATCATCAGCTGTTTAGCGACTGAAAAATTCCGTAACGAGAATTCAAATCATTACACATACGAGTACAACGAAAAGCGTTATTCAGCATAGTTTGTTCTACAATGATCAAGCTTAATAGGTGTAGGGTATCTAGAACAACGACTTGAAACATTAATTTAAATTCATTGAGTAACATCACGTTTAACATAACTCTTCTGCTCCGAAGAGTTGCAAGCTTATGAGTTTAAATCGTTGATCATAGGGAGACATGTGCAGTAACGGATCACAATGTAACGAACGTAGAACAAACAAGGGGAACAGGTTCCTCCCTCTCCACATAAGAGTTGTATTGTGTGGACGAAACAACAGAAGCATACTCAAGAGCTGCTCTTACAAGTGCAGTGTAAAGTGATGTATTTATTTAGCGAGAAAATTACTTAAAATTATTAAATTAAAAATTTCTTAAATCTATACTTAATTTAGGGGGAGGGATTTTTTCATTTATACATGGCTTCGCAAGAGGAGGGAGGGGAGTAGGCTTCATACAGAGCATTCTTTGAGCTAAATTTGCTATGGTGAAAGTCAAAAACATTTGGAATGTCGTTTGCTATTCGAAGCATTCTAGGCATTGGTTCGTTGCCGCCATAATCTGTTCGGTGAGTATTCAGACGAAAATCGGGCACAGATCTCAGTTTACGTGGTCTGCTGTTAATAAAAATAGTTTGGAGCAACGCGGGACAGTCAATGTTTCCAGCTAATAATTGGTGAACAAATACTGTATCGGCGGTTTTTCGGCGTATTTCAAGGGACTGTATGTACGTTAATTAGATTTAGACGATCCTTATATGGGGGCAAGTTAAAGGGATCAGGCCATGGTATAAATCTGCGTTGCACTGCTTCAATTCTAAGAGAATGGGTGTTATAATAAGGAGACCATAGCATATATAGCATATTCAAGAATTGCCCTGAAATATGTAAAATAGAGAGAATTTGTGACATATGGGTTTGAGAATTCTTTGGACCAGTGTTTCACAAACCCAAGAGCAGAGCTGGCCCTATTTACAACGTCATCAATATGGGAACGAAAATTTAGTTCCTTATCACAGATAATACCCAAGTCTCGTAACAAAATTACAGAGGGGACAATGTTATTGCGTATAAAGTATATCCTAGGCAGTGAAGGAATTCGCTTTCTGGAATATGTTATGAATTGACATTTACTGACATTGAGCTCGAGAAAATTTTTATCGCACTCTTTTGATTCATCTTGTAGTGGGTGATAGTCAAGAGGTATTAGAATGTGTCGGTAAATTTTCATGTCATCAGCATAGATAGAGAGCTGAGAGTTTTTGATGATACATACAAACTTGGTTACTTGTGTAATTGTGTGGACAAAAATCAAGGGAAATATGACATTATATATCCGATTTTCAGTCTTTATCCATCTTATAAACCCAGATTGAAAGCCTGAAGCGTTGAGTTTAAGGAAGATAATGCCATGCGAAGATTTATCAAAAGCCTTACTGAAGTCGGTAGCAATTACATCTATTTCTTTGCCATCCTCCAATGCACGCAGGCTAAGTTATTTGTTGTTGATCTGCCGTTTAGAAATCCGTGCTGTTTAGGTGAGAAAATGGATTTACAATGGCAAAACATTGCATCATAAACTATGCTTTCGAAAAGCGAAGGTATACAGGAAAGCTTAGCGGTTGGTCGATAGTTGGAAATTTAATTTTTTCTACCCTTTTTGTGAAGTGGAGTAATGTAAGAACTCTTCCAGAGTGTGGGGAAAACTGCTTGCGAGATAGAAAGTTGGCATAGAGTCCAAATGGGCTGCGCTAGGACGTTTCGACATTCTTTTAAAACTATTGCAGGCAAGCCATCTGGGCCGGGGGAGTACTCGTTCCTAAGTGTTTGTATCTTCTCTTTTACAACTTCAAGGGGTATTTCGATTGAAGTTAGAGAGCAATTACTTTTGGGAGCAATTACTCATGTACGAAAAGTAATCAGGATCGGGTTCTTGTACATGGCTGGTAAAAGACTGGCTAAAGAAATGGGAAAACAAATTTGCAATTTCCTTTGGGTTGTCTGAGAAGGTGTCACCCACTTTCAAAGTAGTCTGATTTCCTTCTAACGTCAGTAAAATGGAAATAACTTCTAGGGTCAGAGATGAGGTTGGACTGCATTTAGTTTAAGTATGACAGGTAAAGAGATTCACAGAGTTCAGAAAAATTGTTATATGCAATTTGGTAATTTTGAAAGTCAGAAAAAGAACGAGATTGTAGGTAGGCATTGTAGATTGTAGATGAAACATTGTCGCAGGAATAAGTTATTGATAGAGGTGGGTGATAATAGTCTAAGTTTGAGAGAAGATGGTGGCTCTCTGATGTAATGCAATTATTGGCATCTGACGGTAAAGGTCATTAGTACTTAATACCACTTAATTGGAAAAGCCCAGAGTTTAAGAGACAGTCAGTAAAAAGAATTTCCTTGTCTGAGCAGGGATTAGACGCGAAATAATACGATTCGCCATTTGATTGCACCCATTTGAGATTGGGAAGGTTAAAATCCCCAACAATTATGACAATGTCCGAGGGGTCAACAGCATCTAATATAGAATCAAAAGCATATACAGCCTGTTGATAGTCATTAATAGGTTGAGAGGGACGAATATAACAGCAGAATATGTTAAGGTAGCGTTTTAAGATAGTTATTTTGACTCAAATATACTCAAAGTAGGCCGTATGTGAGGAATTAACTAATGCTGGATTATGCACTGCCACAAGGACGCCACGACCGGAGGAATTGTCTTCTTTGTTGAGACCGTCGTCTCGGAAGACCTCAAAGTCAGCGGTAAATAATTCTGTATCTTTGTAATCGGAACACAAGCTAATTTCAGAAAGGCTTAATATGTAGTAGGGAAGTTTTTGGGAGTTAGAAACACTGTGGCGATTGTAGTACGTAGCCCTCGTACATTCTGGTGGTATATAGATACAAATTGAGAAGGGCTTGGGGGAAGTGGGTTAGGAGCGATATTAATTTTTAAAATTAGAACGTGTTCTAGTTAAATCATTATTTACCTCAAGAGGAGAGCTCTCATGAAAGCGTACAAAGATTTTTCGCAGCTCACTTGGATTAGTTGGGAGGCCTTCTTGATTTATTGATACCAGAGCGCTTGTTTTAGTAATACCATCTATGCAAATAGAATCCGATTTATCGAGCAGATAGGAAAGATAGATACGTACATTTTGTAACATATGAATCGTTAAATTCTTTTGGCCATCTCATAACAAAACCAAGTGTGCCCTTATTAGCCTTGTTAATAGTTGAGTCAATATGTAAGTTAAACCTTAATTTGGTGTCCTGTCCATTGTGACACCCAGATCAATGATTGAGGAAACTTGTTCCAGCTCGTGATCTCCTTACGGACCATTCCGAGAAAAAACAGGTTGCTCTCTGAGAAAGACGATGAATTAACATTTGTTTAAGTTTCGAGACATCGAGTTACAGCGGCACCTCACCAATTATTTAAACCGAAAAGATCAGGCCCCAATAACTTTTGACGTCATCGGCATACATAGATATTGTAGAATGTTTAACAACAGGTGGTAGATCGTTAATAAATGTTGGAAACAAAATTGGACCCAGTTAGGTTCCCTGCGGAACACCAGATGGTATTTCAATAACATCAGATACGAAATTTTTAAAGATTACTTTTTGCTCCCTGTGTCTCAAGTACGACTTTATCCATTTTAATATGGTAATAAAGGTGGACAGCCCCAGTAATAAATATTAATAAAATCAGTATACATTATGTCAGTTTGTAGATTATTAGAAAATCCAGTTATTACATTGGTGGACAATTTTCCAGAAGATAACAATTGATCTCTCCTTTAAAAATCAGCGTTGAGATGAGGAAATTAACGAATTTATTGAATGGGATATTTGCAATGTTGGAATAGCTTCGAACAATTTGGGTATTGAGCTAAGTCTAGCAATGCTCCGGTCCCCTTTTATGTATAGGAATTATAAATGAATGTTTCCAACTTTTTGGAAAATAGCCGTTGCGTAGTGAGGAATCACAAATTTGGAAAAAAGTGGAAAATACAAGTACATAGTCAGCACAGGTTTTTAGTATGCAGTTCGGAATTTCGTCTGAACCAAGTGTGTAAGAGTGCTTTAAGTGCTTCAAATGATCTCGTACGTCTTCAGGTATGAATAAGCGGACTCGTAAAATTGTTATAAGCGGAATGCTCAGGAGTAATAAGTTAACATTTAAGCCGTCGGTTGAATAAGTAGATCTAAAAAAGTTGGCGAACATATTTGGTAGAATTGGTTCATCATTTCGTTGTGGACGAAAAACTAATATTTTTATTCAGTTTTGTCTTTCTCAATTGCTTTCTTACTAAGTTCTTGGTATTCATGTCACAATAAGTAATAACGATAACAGTCAGTTTGATCACCATATCTTTTAAACACTTCGAAAAAGCAAAACTTTTTATTTTTTGATCTTTGTAATTCCTGGTTAATCCAAACCGGGTAGATTTTATCCTGGACACTTTTGTCGACGTCATCGGTAGAATTTGTGCAGGAAGGGTGATTTACGTAAATTTTCGGTGTGGTGATTGATATTATTGTGGTCGTTGTGGCGTAGTGGGGCTACCCAGAGTGTCCGGGGCTCGAATCTCGGCACAAGCAAAATCAAAAAGTAGAAAAAACGGCACCACCTCTTGGCAGGCAATGTCAAACCTACAAGAGTAGAAATTGCTATGAAAAGCTTTTCACTTCGCCGTTCGGATTCGGCATTAAACTGTAGGTCCCTTCCATTCATGTACAAATATAACACGCACAACATGAGTGGATGCGAAAAGCGAAAAGGGAAAAGCTCGGCCTAGGCCGTCCATGGGCTGTTGTGCCATTAAAAGGAAAAGAAACATTGATATTATTTAATTCGAAGTCAAAATGTAGTAGGTGGTAAGGGTCTTCAGGTTTGGAAAACGGCTCAGTAGTCGACAATGATATTTTAGATGCATTGTTAACATAAATCTAGTCCAGAATCATACCTTTTTTCTTAGGAGATGCGGCTGCCTCAAGTGTTTTTTTTTTATTGGAACGAAGATTGATAGATGGGAGGAAGTAGGAGGGAGAATGAGATAGGGAATGCAATCACCAGGACACCGATAAAGAGATAGACAGCCATTGTGGCAAGTGTTATGCCTTTACCACAATGAACTTCAGTTTTTATCAATGTAGCGTCGAAGGCCGAGCTTTTTGCATCTAATCGTGATGTGCGTGTTCTATTTGTACACACGACCGGAGAAATTAAAGCTTTTCCATAGGGAATTTTTACTCTTGAAGGTTTGCCGTTGCTGCCTGTAAAGAGGTGGTGGGGTGTAGAAAAATTGTTTGTTACTTTTTGATGTTGCTTGTGCTGAGATTCGAACGCAGGACGCTACAGTTGAATTTATCAATCAATAGAGACATGTCGTTTCCAATATCACTGATGTAGGCCCGGGCCTACATAGTGTTCCAAAAAAACTTGAAAATATATTCTTCAGCTGATCTACATTTCAAACAAGACCAATGCCTTCCTTTCCATCATTTATGTTGTCAAGTATCCCACCTGGCAAACCTGCATATCTATTATGGGCTAGATCGACACATAGCCAACACGAGACGAAACGCTCAGATTCAGAGATGAGGAAAAAATGTACGCTTATAAGTAAAACTTTTAACAAATAATAGTGAAATATGTATATGTATATAACATTGAAAATTATTTTTAATAAATCGCTTAGGGCAAATGCAAGGTTGCTCTTATCTCTCCTATATTCAAAAAAGACAATAACTGTAATATCTCTAATTAGAGACCGATTTTTAAATTACAGACCATATCCATTGTGAAAGACAAAATATTTTTTCCTGTAAAGAATTTAATTAATCCGAGTCAACATGGTTTCGTTACTGGTCGTTCGACCCTAACTAATTAGACGAATCGCGATTAGTCTTTTCAAAAATATTGTGTCTCTTTCGAAACTGGCTCCCAAGTGTATACTAAATATACTGACTTTTGACAAAGTTGCTCATAGCGTTCTGATTTTCTGAAGCTCTCAAAAATGGACTTCTATTCTATTATATACCATATTATGTTTCTACAATGGATGAAAACATATATTTGCCAACGTTGCTGCTATGTCATGAGTATGGTGTGAATTCAAAGCCTTTCATAGCAACATCTGGCATCCCAGGGTAGTATACTTGGCCCCCTGCTGTTTATATTATTTATTGATATTGCTGATGATTTAAAATTATATCTTGCTATTGGAAATTCCTCAGATGTTAGCATTTTACAATCTGAATTCACTAAATTTGTAAGTTAATGCATTGCCCAATACCTTACATCTCAATCATGACAAATGTTCTCATGCCACCTTCTCCAGATTGTGTAACCTAATCTCTTTTTATTATAACATTGCTAACAACACTCTCATTTCTCTTAAGCAAATACCAGATCTTGGAGTTATTTTTGACTCGTGCAACATCTTAATTCTACCTATCATTCCAAAAGCTTATTCTGTCATGGCGTTTGTGCGTCGTTATAGCTCGCGACTCACGGACCCTTATACTCACAAATTATTATGTACTTCGTTTGTCCGATCAAATATTTGGAACCCGTTCTACATGGTGTATTCAAAACGTTTGAGCGTATCCAAACAATTTTTATTAAATATGCCTTGCGCCCCTTCTCGATGTTGATCCCTTGCCGCCCTATAATCCTCGCTACCTGCTACTAGGCCTAAAATCGCTTGAAGTTAGACGTGCTACTCTCTCTGTTTGTATTAGCATGAAACATTGATTCTGCTCTCTTATTAGAACCCATTAGTTTTAAAGTACCTGCCCGGAATTTGCGTCAGTCTCATATATTTATATATTTCACTTAAGCCTCACTTTCACTTTCACTTCACTTAAAGCGTAAAGTTAATGTTACTCGGGCCCTAATGCTATAAAATTACTGAAGAAGATTTTTTACATTTTGCAATTTGAAAATCAAGTAATCAATCATAGAAAAAGAATTGGCGCAAGATACTGAGAACTACTTAAAATAGGTGAGATATAGGAGAGCTGGTAACTAGCAGCGTCCAATTTCTTAACAACAAAGGTTAGATCAAGGGCGCGATTAAAGCAATAAGTTGTACTGTTGATTTGAAATAGATTGTACTGAATAAAGAAGTCAATCAAGTATTTCTCTCAATCACCATCAACATGGAAAGGCACAGAGACTTGGTCTTCTTGGTCAAAACTCCAACGATATGGCCCAAAGTAAAGACGCCAGTGAACACAATTTACACATACAAAATAAGACCCGGTGTTGCAGATCGTGCCGTGCAGCTTTTATTGGAGGATTTGCGGGGAGCAACACCCAGAATTAAAGATCATGCCTTTCTGTGATTAATTCCTCAATAAAAGCTTATAAATTCTTTCACTTGTAACTACTCGTACATAACTATAAGTATGTAAGTATGTAATTGCTAACTTCTTCTCGTCTCTTTCTAGGTTTGACGACATGGATTGACTGAAGTTTCCGGTGTGAAGACGAGTTGAAGCGTATCATCATCCCCTAACTAAATTTGGTACTGCAAAAAGAAAGAAGAACAAAGAAGACAAGAGAAATACCATGAGGGAGAGAGAGAGAGAGAGAGAGAGAGAGAGAGAGAGAGAGAGAGAGAGAGAGATGGCAATTATGTGCAGCAAATGCAAACAACCATCGATCAAACGAAGAAACGAATAAAAAAAACAACAACAAAAAGCCCTTTTCAGGGCTGCAAATGCTTCCAGCAAAGAGATATAAAATTTGTGGTTTTCTTTGAATTTTTAATGGACACTTATTTCTTTACAAATTTATTCGGCAGTGCAACGAATTGGTGCACCTACCGTGATTGGTTGCTTTAGTACGCAGTGTGTAAGTGAGGAGGTTGTGCGGTGTTCTACTAATCTAAGCATTGTAAAATGATTTTCCGAAGATTGGAACTAAAGAAGGCTGAAACAATGAAAGGAACAAATAAAAATCGCATAGAAATTTAATGATCATTTATTTTTGTTTTCTGCCAGGGTCAGTCTTACTCAAATTATCGTCATTTTCCTTGGCGATATAACAGCCATGATTTCTGGCTTCTTCTATTTCCAAGTCTGACAATGTGAATTTGTAAACCAATTAGTCACCCTAGTAGGTCTCTAATTGGCTTCCTACTCCATCTTAGTTCATTACACTGACGTACATGGCCCGAATGTATATTTCTATATTTATGGCTTAGAATGTCTTCTGGCTACCTTGTGCCTGAAGAGACATTCTTCTGGCTTACTTTACTTACTTTTAATGGCACAACAGCCCATGGAGGGCCTAGGCCGAGCTTTTCGCATCCACTCATGTTGTGCGTGTTATATTTGTACATGAATGGAAGGGACCTACAGTTTAATGCCGAATCCGAACGGCGAAGTGAAAAGCTTTTCATAGCAATTTTTACTCTTGTAGGTTTGCCATTGCCTGCCAAGAGCCAAGAGGTGGTGCCGTGTAGAAAAATTATTTTATCTACTTTTTGATTTTGCCTGTGCCGAGATTCGAACCCCGGACACTCTGCTTAGCAGACCAACGCATTACCACTACGCCACAGCGACCACATTCTTCTGGCTACCTTCTATAAATTCTAGAGACTGTAGCGGTGTCTTCAAATTCTTGCTGACACCTACTAATTTTAACTAACTCTCGATTACTTCTACTTCTTGCTGTCTCACTTTGCAACCTCGGATTGTAGCTGGCCGTCCTTGGTTGAATTTACTGCTTCTGATAACTTCTGACTCCTATCTATTGCTTCTGTCTGTTTCTTTCCTATGGCTTTAAACTGCTGATTGACCCCATTTATTGTTTCTGGCTATCTTATTATCCGAGTTTTCAAATTTTATGCTACCGACCTGTGAAATTAACTAATTCGGCTTCTGACTTCCTTTGACATGCCCAAATTACCCCAGAATGACTTATTCTTATTGACTTCTAACTGATTGCCTTTTATTGCTTCAACTGCTCTTTGCAATCTATGAATTCATCTGACTTGTCCTTATGACTAGTCCCTTGCTTGCTCACTGCCTCTTGCTGCCGCCTATAACCGTCGTCATGCCACGTAAAGAAGAAATCATCTCAATGCCCACATACTGATTACGAGTAATTAAACACGTTCGTATCCCATTCAAATACATATTCATACCTGCCTACTTAAAATCCATAAGCGAGTATGTGTGCTCTTAGATAGAACTCAACTGCCGACGGCAAGGAAAATCCTCATAACTGCAGACAGAGAAAGAAGAAAAGGAGCACATTTGAACTTGTTCCATATCGGAAATGATAAGGGGGAAAACCGCATATGCTTCATAACACCAAAGTGTAGTTATTAGTATCGAGTAAAGCCCAAACTCAGTGGTCAACTGCGTCGATTCAAGGCACTCGGTAACAGTGCAGCCTTTACTGCTTTAGTAGATACAACAAACAATTGAAGTTCCATAAAAAATCGTGAGTTACAAGGCTATTTTGTTTTTTGTTGAGTTTTTTAGCTGCCATATACCATACATACTTTTTTCTAAATTAGAGTAGCATTAAAAAATGGTAACCACGATGCAGCATTTCAAGTATGCTAGTACAGAGTAGCGATGCACATGTGGCATTCATGTATGTATGTACTCGCATGTGAGCAGAAGCGAGTTAGGCGCGCCACTAGGCACCGATTGGCACTGCTCAACTTGAAAAAATTGGGAAACTTCGATGGAGAAGCAAGAGAAAATGTTTAAAAGAAACCATAGTAGATAGTGGATTGGAATGATCGGCAGGATCGATAGTAGAGGTAGATGTTTCATTTGGGATCGGCGGGATTATTAAACGTTTGTGGATCAGTTGGATTGAAGCATTTGGTTGGTTTAGATCAGCTTTAGTTAGATCGGCAAAATATGCAGAGTAAGCTAGATTAATTAAATCTGCCAGATTAGTAGGACCACCCGGATCGACGAGATCAGTAAGGCTGTGATGAATCGGCAGTTTAAGTAGCGCCAGTTGGATCGAACAGATCAGTAGAGCCAGATCTACTGATCGGAAAGATCAGTAGAACCTGCTAGATGGAAATGAATCGGCAAGGTCAGTAGAACCAGGTAGAGTAGTTTGAACGTCAAGCAAGATCAGTAGAGTCAGCTAGATCAGTTGGATCGGAAAGATCAGTAGAGAAAGCTGGATCAAGTGGACCGGCAAGATCTGTAGAGTCAGCTAGATCAGTTTAACTGCCAAGATCAGTAGATCCAGCTAGATTTGTTTCATCGGCTAGATCAGTAGAGACAGCTAGATAAATTAGATTGACAGTATAAGTGGTGCCAGTTGGATCAAGTGGATGAGTAAGGCCAGCTAGATAAAAGGGATCGACAAGGTCAGTAGAGTCAGCAGGATTTGTATATCCAACCAGATCAGTTGAATTGAAAGGATATTTAGGGTTCAGCTGGATCGGCAGGATCAGTAGAGTCAGGTAGATCGACAGAATCAATATGGCCAGTTATATAAGTTGGATCGTACTGATCAGCAAATCCGTCTGGAACAGTTGGATTAGCAATATCAGTAGAGCAGAATCATAGGAGCCAGATCATTAGGGTGAGTTTAATTCATTTCTTAGATTAAGCATGTTTGTGTTGAGCTGGAGCCGTTGAATCAGAGAGACAAGAAAGGCCAGCTAGAACAGTTGGATCGGCAAGATCAGTAGGGCCAGTTGAGTCAGCGGGACCAATAGAGGCAGCTGGATCAGTTCAAACGGAAAGATAAGCAGGGCCAGTTATAGCAGATATATCGGTAATATAAGTGGAGCTAGTAAGATGAGTTGATCGGCAAGATCAAGAATAGTTAATTTGTGGGCATCTAGAGACATCACCACCATATTCCCTATCGATATTACATAATACTAATGTACATAAAGATTCAATGAAAAATAATATAGATCTTTATGCCCGAATTAATTCGCTCGTAAACGAGAGAATAATACCCAGAAATTAATGCGTAGATAAAGTTTCACAAAAACAAAATTCCCAGAAAGCAAACAAGCGAAGAAAATGAATGAATGGAAAATTGGCCAGCGAGAAAAGTAAGGCCGAACTAAATTGAAAGGGAGAAAGAGAGAAAGAAAGAAAGAATTGCTTAGCCAATAATTTGCATTTTTAACAAATGCGATTTTGCTGTAGCTGCTGCTGCTGCTGCTGCTGCTGCTGCCTCTGTTGTTCCTAGTTTGCTGCTGTCAACTTCCTCTCCATCGCATCGACATCTCTGTTTAATGGCGAAAAAATTTAAATACAAACGATCGGCAATGTGCAACAATTGCTGCCAATGCTGGAGCTGCTGCTCTGTTCTAGCAATGGCGCTAAATCAAGTTAAAGCCACGAAATTGCAATAATGACGGCAATGATGCTTGCTCTTCCTGTGTTGCTATCGATGAGGCTTACTGCAACATTTGCTATTGTAGGTAATATACACAACCAGCAATAGCAACAGCAACAACAACCTCAATCTATAAATATCGTCCGTGTGTCGTTGCACCGCCATCGATTTCAAATTATCAGTTGAAATTATTGCACAAATCGCGTATTTGCTCATGTGCGCGATCGTTTCCCATTTCGAAGCTTTAACCCCCCACCGCTCTCCACCGATCTGTTCCCTGTTAGAAGCTGCGATGCTGTCTGCTCCTTGCTGTTGCTGCATATTATTGTTAGTAATATATGGAAAATTATTGCATTTTTCAATGGCAGCGATGACGACAAAATTATCAAAAACGATCGCGTTTACATTACGAATTGTTTCAAGAGGCGTTTACAATTGAACATGGTAGGGTAGGCACACATACAAGCAGCAGGCACTGGCAGCAGCAGCGTGTTGGAAGGAGGGAAGCTAGAAATATTAAATTATTTATTTGAATTATTCAGATATTGATGCGAAATATTATCCCACTAATACTTAGTAGGAATGCGAAACCGTACTTCAAACCTATATTCAAACGATCATTGAATTTTAACTTGAAAGTTAAGCTTAAGTTTAATCACTGAATTGATTCTTCGATTATGCGAGTTATTTAGTTCAAAAGATAAATAACAATCAATAATTTTTCTACGAAATTGTTTACTGAAAAGGCTCCAAAGCGGACAGCGTAGGATCACTGGTGATCCATAACAGTTCAGGCCCATAGGCTGTAAGGGCTTATTGGAATGTATGATTTGTATCGGCAAGATCAGTAGGGCCAACTGAATCAGTGGCATTTATTGGATCACAACGGTCAGCTAGATCAGTTGGAACGGCAAGATTGGTAAGACAGAATTTACAGCATCAGCAGGGCCAGCGAGACCAGTTGGACTGATAAGATCAGTAGGGTCAGCTGGCGTTAGCTAGCTAGATAAGTTAAATTAGCCAGATCACTAGAGCCAGTTCGATCGACAGGATTTATAGGGCCACCTAGATCAGTTAGGTTAGTTAAGTCAGAAAAATCAGTAGCCCCAGTTAGATCAAAATGAGTAGGATCGGGCAGGATCAGTTGGATCGGTAAGTAGAGCAGTGCTCAGTTGGATAGAAGAGATCAGTGGGACCAGCTATACCAGTAGAATGAATTTTTTGAATCTGTAGACGCTCGTAGGCCAAAGTAAATTTATCAAAATATTTTTTGGCACCTCCCAGCCCGGTGCAGTTTGAAACAAACTACTCTCGGTTTCCGTTGTACTTAGGTGATTAAAATGAAATTTTTATATTAAAATTCTTCCAGTATCTTCGATGATATCTGTACAACAACAACAACATTTAAACGCTCATGATATTGTATTACATAATTGAAAACTATTGGCGATCTTTAGCTGATTCAAATTGATTGTAGATATTTATCAAAGTCGGTCTTAAAAACATTTCGTTTAAATCCAAAAAAATAAGAAAAAAAAGTATCTCCTCATGTCCCAGTTCAAATAGCCTTCAGATTGATAGAAAAACTTAAATTAGCATAAACCAAAAATAAAAATACATGATAAAACTTCCAAACATACGATCTCGAAATTGTAGTTTTCAAAGAATTCTCAAATGTGTTAAGATATGTGAAATATTGAGCCCATGATTTACTGATTTGCAACTGAAGAAGAACATTTCCCTAAAAAATAGCATAAAAAAGGTAAAGCTTCGATTCGATCAATATATATTTTCAAGAATTGTCACAAACTTAATAAATCACTCAACTCGAAAACAACACAAGAGCAACGAAGATCGTGCAATACTTGTCTTTTTGCTTTTGCTTTTTGTTTTTGTTTTTGGTTTTTTGTCATGTGATCGCGCGCGCCTGCCTTCATTTGCTTAGGAGTTTTTTCGCATAATGCGACAACGTTTTGTGACAACATAAATGGATCCATTGTGATTGCGAGATTCTGATTTCTGCAAAAGCGAAGAATCCTGTAGTATATTGTCAAATCGATTGTTAACGTTTTGCATATGCAAAAAAACAAAACAAAAAACAAAAAGAAACAAGGACAGCGAACGTCCATTGCTAAGACAAGGACTCTAAAAACTCTAAAAACTGAATTGTGTGAGTTGTGACCCTCTTAAAGATGCTTACGAGTTGTTGTTGCTGCTGCTGCTGCCTGAAATAAGACAAATACCTCAGGGGCATAATGGTGACATGAATATTTAAACGACAATCTCAAGCAGAACATAAAGAATGCAGTGATTGTTTCAATCTTATTTACTTTCCGTTGAAATATTCGCCGAGATATTGTTTCATTTTCCATGGTACACTGTGAGATATGATCTTGCGTCGTTTGCGACGTGCCATTGAATGGGAATACGTACTGACTTGGTTGCAAGTGCCGATTGATAAGTTGTTGGAGCCAGATTATGAGCAAGAAATTATGAAGTGAAATTTATTAAGAATGCATAAATTATGTTCGAATATAAGAAGCAGCATGTTATGATGAGAAATCCTGTGACTGGAACTTGCCTAACAGTGAAATTATTCAGATTTCTTTCTATTCCAAACGCAATTTCAACGAAGATATGTCTGTCTCATCTGAATTCGCCAAGATCTACGCAAAAGTAGTAAGCCCAGTTTCCGAAAGGAGGTAATCAAATGAGAATGAGGTTATCCTCTCACGTTTTTGTTCCGCCAGCAAAAATTGAGCATAACGTCATCCTCTTCTCCCGTTGTCCCGCCACTAAAATTATTCATGATCTCTGCCATTAAAACTGGTTCCTTCCTTGCCACGGCAAGCATAGGTTAACAACCAGGGTTGTGTGGGAGAGACAACCACCACTCCAATCCTTTCCACCCACATTTTCCCACATGATAATTAACAAAACATTGGAAAATAACATCAAATCTTGACGTATAATTCCTGAGATATCTCATAATGGAAATTCAGGTTTTATGGAAGGTGCCATACTCTTCTTTTCCAAACGAATTCACAATTTTCCTGCATTTCCTTGCTTTGCTAGTGAATTTCCTTGTACCAAATCGCCGTATTGCATTGTTAATGATATTGCAGATATACCCAAAAAGTCATTAGGATCGTTTGGCCACGCCCACATCTTTTAAAATCGGGTGAGGATTTGCGTCTCCGGACGAGGGGGATCTCGAGGGAAGTTGAAAGTATCGTGTATAAAAAAAGAAAGGCAGCAGTAAGCGTCCTTACAATATTTATTTAAATACAAATGTAATTGGGGCGTACACCCTTTCCACATCGATTTTCCTTAGTGCTTTGAGAAGCGGCGTCGGGTAACGTGTCTTCTAAATGTTGGGTTGGTTGCTGCAGTGGACGTCTTTTCTTCTCGGCTTCTCGATTAGGGATAAAAAATTCTTTAAACGTTTCGGTAAAATGTCTAAAGATTGCCGAAATATCCCCGCTATTCTCTAAAAACTTAACGAAAGAAAAATCGAGCTGGTAAGGGTTGCAAGGATTACAAAATATTACTTTAATCCTAATGAACATTAAAATTATGGCTACAGGCTTAAACATGCCGCACGCCTTGCCACATTGGCAACTTAAACTTATGCTATATCAAACAAAAATGTGAAAATAAATATTGCAGTTTTATATTTATTCGGTGATTTCAGTGGTTTATGTATGTATATAATGTTTATCTATTTTTGTTTGTTTTACAATCCATTAACTTAAAACAAGATAAATATACGCAATAAAGGGCTCAGAGCGAGCAAACACCAGATACTACCCATCCAAAAATTGTGCTCTGGCTCGTCAATTGCGTGGCCGGCGTGGACATTGTGCCTTGTCGCACTACTCGATAATATACATCGGCACCCAACATAAAGGAAACGGGAGCCGATTTGTAGCAGTCCTTGTCGGCGAGCATTATGTGCCGATATTGATCGAGGCAACGAGGATCTGTGTCAGCCTGAGGGATCACTCGAGTAAACCCACGCACTATTTTGGCGTTTACGACCAAATCCCAAACTGGAGGCCTGAAGTCCCAACCGTCGAACAAGCGAGTCCTCAATAATCGACTGAGCTTCTCCCGGACTCAGTAGCGCGTGGATCAAATACACACGTCCCCGTAACCCGATTAGCTTCACTACGGCAGTTGGGAGTAGCGGCATCACTTGCTGATAAGCCACTGGTACGTCTAGAGGCCTTTCCAGCTGCCTGCGCGGTGGACGCCAGCTCCGATAGGTCTGGTGAGACCGTCGTGGTCTCATTGCAGACTGGAGTGGCGGTCGGAAAAGAGGCGCATTTGTGTGGACCAGTGACACCTGACAATTAGGCTGAGAAGGGGACGAGTACGATTCAGACGGAATAGGTCCCGACTGAAGCAAACCAGGCTCCGGCTCAACTCGATCGCCCGGTGGCATGTCGCATGAGCGTACGGGCGACGAGCTTAGTCTCCTTGACGCTCTTTCTTCATCCGAGCTGCCACCACCGGAGGACACGTCATCGTATCGTCTACGCTCGAACGGCCGAGGCACGAGTCGTGGACGATACTCCGACTCTGTAATACTTCGCGATTTAGATCTTGTGGATCTAGCACAGCTTTTAGTCGATCAACAAGAACCATCGCGCACAATTGGGTGCAGTCCTTTATGATGTGCATACCTTTACACAAGCGACATTCAGCGCTTGCCACCCTGGGTGCTCGGCATGCACTTCTCTTATAACGGCCCATAATGCTTGTCTGTAATAAAAGTTATTGATGCTGATTGGGTGCGTTCTCCGATATATTGGGAAGAACTACAAGCTTAACTATCGGAAGTGTTATAGTGCCACGTTCAGTTCTAATATCGGCAACTCGAATTTTGGTATCTGAGCCCGCAAAAACTTTCGTCACTCGCCCTAATCGCCGCTCATTGGGTGGTAAGTTATCTTCCTTGCAAAATATTTCCTTAATCCTAATGAACATTAAAATTATGGCTACAAGCTTAAACAATCAGTAATATGTAACATTCATTTCACAAACTGCCAAAGTTTTCCTTTTTACAGTTGTATGAAAGATGCCCCGCCCATGCACCCCATTTGTGCAACATTTGAACCCATGACTACTTTTATAAAGGAGAGGTTGTTTTTTAATTTGTTTAGGAAAAGATTCCTCGTAACATTTAATTTACACATTATTTTTCATGTCATTTCATTTGATTTTTGACTCAAATATAAAAATTTGATTGATATAAAAAGATTGTGATGAGGTGGGAATGGCAAATCCAGGAGTTCAGATTTTTATCGATTGAGGTTAAATACTTTCTTGAAAGATTGGTTTGGTTGTGTCGCAAAAAAAAAAATTGGTTTGTAACGGGCCGACCATATAAAGGGTAATTTTTTTGCTACTTAGTTTTTGACGTTTATATTTCTGATAGTTCACGCGTGATTCTTGACATGTTTCAAAGTAAAAAATGCTTAACGCTTAAACAACAAATTAATTATCAAAATTCGTGCTGTGTGAAAAATGTGTTTTTATCACATAATTGTGTTCATTTTGTTATATGGACTCGTGAATAAGCAAAATTGCCGTATTTGTAGTGAAGACCAGCCACAGGCAATTCAGCAGCTACCAATGCATCCCGAAAAATGCACTGTTTGGTGCGGTTTATGAGCAGGCGGCATCATTGGGAGGTACTTCTTCAAAGACGACGAAGGCCGCAAAGTTACGGTTAATGGAGAAAAGTACCGTTCGATTATAACAGACTCTTTTTGCCGAAAATGCTAGAATTGGACTCGGTCGACATGTGGTTCCAAAAGGACGGTGCCACATGCCACACTGCACGCGAAACCATGCATCAATTGAGAGGCGAATTTAGTGAGCAGTTAATCTCACTTTTTGGTGTAGTCAATTGCATTCCAAGATCGTGTGATTTGGCCCCGTTAGACTATTATTTGCGTAGCTATGTTAAGTATCTTGCCTTTTGAGACAATCCAAACACGATGGCTGCATTGGAAGCCAACATTGAACGCGTCATTTGTGAGATTCCTGCTGAAATGTGTGAAAAATGTGCCAAAATTGGACCTTTAAAATGGACCACTTGAAGCGTAGTCGCGGGCAACATTTAAGTGAAATTATCTTTGAAAACTAAATGGCAGGAATTGATTTATCGATCCAAATAAAAATTTCATTCACTTTTGTAAAATTTCTGTAACTTTTCAATGCTGAAAACCTTTTAACTTAATCAACCTTTACATACTTAAATTAATGGCGTTGGCCATGGAGTAGTTGTTAATGTCCAGGAGAGCATCCGGGTTCAAATCTCGGCTCATAAATCTCATAAATAAAACTCATAAATCGAAAATTCGAAAAAAAGTTTGTAAACGGAGCCACCTTTTGAAAAGCATTGACAAACCTTCAAGAGTAAAAAAATCATCAGAATAAAATATCAGTTCGCTGTTCGGATGTGGCATAAAAGTGTAGGTCTCGTAACACAGTCGTGTATAAATGTGCCCTATCCCAACATGAATTGATGCGAAAACTTGGGTTTAGGACCTCCAAGAGCTGTTGAGCCTTTCAAAGAGAAAGCAGTTGTGACTTGTGGCTTGTAGTTTCGAAAGGGGCAACTTGCATTGCTCTCTCTCTCTCTCTCTCTTTCTCTCTCTTTCGCTCTTTCTTTATTTATTGATTGATTTCGATCCAGAGTTGCCAATTAACAATTTCTGGATACCGAGTTCATGTCTTTATTCTCCCATGATTAGACATGTTAAGTCTGAAATTATCACACGCTCGCATGCTGCGGAGAGGCCACCACTACTTAAGAAGCTTCCTACATCGCTTCTTTAGGAGTGAGTTACCAAATAAATAAACTACGTACTAATTGGCTTTGCATTTCGCACAAAAAAGAAATAGTTGAATTTTCAAAATTTCGGCATCAAATTGCCAACATATTTCCCTCTAACAAAAAAAATAAACATCATCAATTTAGTCAGGGGGAGATTTTCTACTTGCGACTTCTCTCTGTCCCTCCTTCTCTCTCTCTTTTCGTATACGTGTATTTATTTATATTTGGATATTTGCATTTAAAGTAGAATTGAATTCCGCTTGGCCAATGAATCACCATATCTCCCGATATGGCAGTAAAAGTTTGCCATTTATTTTGAACAAGTTCAGATGCAAACAATGGATCATTATCCCAGATGCACAACTAGATGCAATCGCTGTAAGAGTAGGTACAGAAAGTATAGAGCAGAAGTAGCAACAGCAACATTCCCATAGGTTACCTGAGATGTACGAGCACATGCATGCAGACTCGTGCCTTCTTGACTTTTACTTATTGATTACATTCCTGTGGCGTTGTTGTTGTTTTTCTCCTCAGCCTGTCATGGCTCGATGTGCTTTTCATGCCAAACTATTACATGATACAAAAGACAGGCAGATGGATGGAGGGACCGAGGGTGAGATGGCGAGATGCCTGGACGATATTGTGTGGACGAATAGCTGAAGTATCCCGTTCATGCAGAGGCAGTTGTCGTATCGATATCACTTTAAATATGAAAATAAGGTGCTCCTCACTCCGGCTCTTTTTCCCTCTTTTCCCCTCTTTTTCTATCTTTGCCTGGCTGTCTCTGGCTGGCGACGCGATATGCAACTCAATAGCTGCTGGTGTTTTGCTTTTCACATGATCTAGAAAATGTTGCATTTAAAAATATCAAAATTAGCATTTTCTTTATAACAATGCAAAATTCATAAAGGAGAAGAAGTGGTGGACGAGGGTGGGTAGCGAAATAATGAACCTGACCTATGCAAAGGTCTCTATCTATCTCTCTCTCTCTCTCCCCTCTCTCTCTCACTCTCTCTCTTTTACTCTACCTGTCCGTCTCTCCATCTCTCCTTCACTCTTCTTCTGTCTCTCTGCCTTCTACATCATGATCATGGCCAATTGATTGCCCCGCAATGGCTTGTGTGATATAAAGGACGCTGGTCAATGCTGGTGGACGTAAAGGTGAAGGTGGAAGCTTACAATTCACAATGTTGTTGTTGTTGTTGTTGTTCTTATTGTTGTTGAGGTACTAAATTTTCATTGGCAACGTGTGATGTCGTCTGTGACGACGATGACGACAACGAAAATTCGACAAACAAAAGAAAAAGGCTCAAGTTCTTTAGAACAGCAGCAATGGTGGCAGCAACGGCAATGGCCACAGCAACAGCAACAGCTCAGCATTAAATACTTATTTATGTACGTATATCGTCTCCATTGCCTTGCCACAAAAACCACACAATGCCACAATTTTTAAAGAAGTTCCGCGCCATATTTGTATCAATTTTTTTCGTTACTTTTCTTGTTGTTATTTTTTGCTTCCATTGCTGCAAATTTTTCCTCTCCTTTTTCCGATTGAGCTCATAGATTTTCTTTGGTTATAAAAAAGGCAAGCTCTTCTTCGCTTTATTGCAAAGTTTTTGTGAATTTTATGTGAGCGCGTGCTGTCGATGATTGGGGAAAAATTGTCGCTAAAAAATGGTTGTTGTTAAAGCGACCAAAAAAAAAAACGAAGAAAAAATATTTTATGACCAGAGGTGAACAAAGTAAGGGCCCAGATATGACCAAACCGCAGACACTAACTGTTCCGCCTTGCAACTGTGAGCTCCGACGAACGCGAGGCAGCGAGCTGAGCATGCGAACCAGGACGTCCGCCTCCCCCACCGCCAGTCATCTGAAGGTGCGAAAGACCATTGCCGTACCATCCAGCTATCACTACTGGCGTAGAACGTTTTAAGACGTCAGCCACCATGACAAATCATGTAATACCTAGCGATTGAGTGGATACGGAAGCGTTTGAAAGAATCACTTAATTCGATGGTGACTAATTTGGGAAAGATTAAAGCGTTGCAAGCACAGAATAAATTCAAAATGCAACGATTCCTGAGATTGGTCCGAATTTTTTTTTAATTTATGGCCCGATTTTGGTCAGAACTTCTTCTGGATTTTGGTCTGAATCTGGTTCGCTTCTGGGGCCAGTTTTGGTTGAGTTTTTGTTCGCGGTAACGGTCCCAAGTTCGGGACAAATTTGTTTAAATTTTTGGTCTGATTTTGGATTTAATTTGCAGTTTGTAATTCATTTGCAACTTTCATTTAGTTAAGTCTACGTTCAGACGACACTATGCCTTAATAAAGTCCTACAGTTCCTGACAGTTCGCCCTGTTTTCTAACTCTTTCATCTAATATTTGCCCACTCCTGCTCATCATTTACAGTAGCCCGATGCAGAGGAAGAAGAACTTTGCAAATTTTTATTGTAATGTGGAAAAACTGTTGCAGAAAAGCTAAAGGACAATAAGAATAACAAAATCTAAACAAGAAAACTAAAAAAAAATTAAAAAAAATCAAAATATAAAATTTACGATCGATCGATTTAAAGTTAACTATATGCGAAAATGTTATAGAAAAGTACCAAAGATGCACAAACGACTGAATCGAGTATGACATAAGAAAAAAACACAGGATAGAAAATCATAGAGTATATTCTGCTGCTTCCAAGTTGAGCAGCAATGGAAGCAGCAGTAACGTTTGTCTCATCAGTGATGCAGAATTCGCAAAGTTTGAAAACTTGCATGGCTAAGCAGCGATACCTCGGGAAATGGAAATATGTACTGCAGAGAGTGGCGGATTCAAAGGGAAGAAAATGCTTCGAGGGCTGCATTCTGGGTAGTGTTGAGAAAATTCGGGCATGGGGGTAAAAAAGGAATACGCACACTTAGCTTAGTTTACAGGTCTCTCTTTGGTCCGAATTATGGTCCGCGGTTTAGTCTAAATTTCGGTTGGAATATTTGCCTGAATATCGACCTGAGTTTTGGTTAGTTTTTTAACTATTGGTATGTTTTTTTGTTTGGTTTCGGTTACATATTTGGTCAGGCTTTAAGTCTAAGTTTTGCTTCCACTTATGGACTGCTTTTCATGTGACCGTGGTCCAAGTTTAGATCTTAACTTTGGTCTGATTTTAAATCTGAATTCTGGGTTGAATTTCGTTTAAGTTTCAGCCTGAGTTTCTTCTCAGTTTTGTTCTGTTTGTCAGTCTAATTTTGGTCTAAATATTGGCGTAAATTTTGGTCCAAGTTCTGGCATGAAATCAGTCTGAGTTGAAAATCAAAATTTTTAAAATTTTTGGTCTGATGTTTTATTGAAATATTTGCCTGAATTGTGAACTGATTTCGAAATGTTTTGATTTGAGTTTCAGCACAATTTACAGTTTGAATTTAGTCTTTCAGGTTTGATTTCTTGCCTACATTTATTCTGAATTTTAGTTTCATCTTCGGATCTTATTTTCGTTTGAGTTTGATTTGAGGTCTAATTTTGGTTTGTGAAATATGCAAAATTTAGTGGAAGTTTTGGTCTAATTTTTGTTCCAAGTTTTGGGCTGAGCTTCGGTCTAATTTAAGTCTGAGTTTTGGTTTAATTTTTGATTGAGTTCTGCCCTGAATTTTGGTTGGGCTTTTGGGCTTTTGTTTTTTTTTTTTGTTTAGTTTAGATTTGAACTTCAGTTTGGGTTTTTGTCTGGTTTTCGGTCATACTTTTGAATACATTTTTCGTTCCTTTTAGTTCGATTTTTGTACGACTTTGAGTCAGATATTTTTCAAGATTTTTAATCGGTTTGAATTTGGGCTATTCCGTGATTTAGCCTCTATTGTGGTCTAGACTGCTCTGAGCCATGACAGAGAATGGCCTCTCCATAATAACATTTTTTACAATACTTAAACTCACTCACATATATCCATACTCATATCCTCGAACCGCCACTGATTATAGAGTAATAGAGTAAGCAAAGGGAAGGAACATCAACCAACAACAAATTGTGTGATTGGTGGAAGTGCTTCATAGTTTTCTGCCATTGGAGCGCTTTGCTTCTGCTGTAATGGTTACTGAATGCTGGATAATGATTTCGAAATCGCTGTCGCTGCACTGCTCTGCTCCTCGTTTTAATGCAAATTCATCATCAAGCTAAATTCTGGGTTGGGCGCAGCAGGCAGCAGCTGGCTGCAGCACTGAGAATTATGAGCTCTAGATTCTAGCATGTAGCAAATATTTAGCTGGGCATATTTACATTTCAGCAGGTAGGTAGCAATCTTCTATCTTATTCCGTTCACAACTTTCTAATCTTTGATTTGCCTGTGTGGAGAAAGAAATGCTAAAATATCTTTTTCAATTTGTTCGCTTTTGCATTTATGTAATTTAATTTTTCAACATTTACTAAATACTAAGCATTGAGAAAACATTTCTTATAAATATGGTATATAGTAAGTACTTATAACACTATGCCATGGCGTTCGTTGCCGCTCGAGCATTGAAGTCCAGCAGTAGAAAGCGCCGGTGCTTCAGAAATGCACTAGCAGTGAGTAGCTGGTGCCATTTGCTGCCTGGCTTATTTCGCTGGCAATGCTTGCCGCAATTTGCCTTTGCTCATATCAGTTTCATGGAACTATGGTCACGATTTAGTAATAATGTTTTCTTAAATATGCTCCGCAGCTCACTGTTCCAACGGCTGCTTGGCTGCAATCGGCCACTGTAGCTCATACTTAGCCGCAACCTCTGTATGCACGTCGGAAGCGGCAATGGCGGCAATGGCTGCTGCGGCACCGGCACCGGCACCGGCGTCGGCATCGGCATCGGCGCACACAATCATCGATATACAATTGTAAAACATTCGTATAAAGATTTGTTTTCGGGATAAAAATAAAATTGTTCATTTAATAGTAGCTAGCTGCTTCTGTGCTTCTTTTGCTGATGACTACCTGCCTGTCTGCCCCTCGCCCCTCACACACACACACACACACACACACACACACACATAAATAAATTTAAATCGTCTTTGGTATATTGAGTTTTTTGTTATGTTTTGTTGTTGTTTATGAGCTCAAATTTATCACGCGCGCGCACACTCGCGCTTCAGGTCCTGCGGGTTAATTCGTTTAGTGCTACTTAAATCTTATACTCGCTCTTGTATAAATATATTTTATTTTCTTTCTATGTTGCTACCAAAACAGAGCTAGAGATTGTAAGTTTTAATACCAATTAGTTACCATATAAAAGTTGTATGCTTTTCAAGCGTTTGCGAATTTTTGAGTTCAGTTTTCATATTCGAAAGAGTTGATCGCAATGACTGAAGTATTTACAGGTAATACCTTATACCCAACTCCTTCCTCTCCAGCATATCTCCCCCCAGGATCGGCTAGTGCTTAGAAACATGATTCAAAATTTAATTTTCAAAGATTGTGTGAAATCCTTTCTGTTGAAATCTATGGAGTAAACAATGCCAACAGTAAATAGTAAATAAATATCAACTTCATTCCAGAAGTCGCCCTTCTTTTAAATGACATTCCCTACTTTTCTCATTCGTTTCCTTTTCCAAAGCTTTTCGATGCAATCAGACTCTGCTTAAAATATTTATTCGACTGCGTTCCCACTTAACTCTGTGTCAGTATTTAGTCAGGTTATGGGCCTAGAGCTATTCAGTATGGAAGACGAACAATTTAATGTACATTTGTTCGATGGAAGTAATTTTAGCGACTGGAAGTTTCGGCTTGATGTTGCTCAAACGAATATCGACGAAATCGTGAATGATTTAGAACAGCGATACGCACATTTTCAATTCCCATAACACGCGTGTAAAGCCAACAAAATGCTGCTTGCGCGACATCGACACACGTATACTATAAGTTCTTCGTGTGGCTTTCGATCGTGCGCGTTCGGCTGCTGCTTTGTTATCATTTCATTGAAGAAAATCAAATCAGCACTTGTTGCAGCAGGACCTCGCTGCTGAATTTTTTAAAAATATAGAGAAAACGTGAAGTTGAACTTCGTTTTTCTCTGCTTTACACACAAGCGTAATATGGTAGGTGTGCCCATCACTGGTTTAAATGCGATATCGCAGCACCTCATCGATAAATATTTTTTATTTTTTAACGAGCTAACGAATCCCATCGGACCCTCCTCCCGATGCAACCGCTTTACACGAAAATATTATACATATAGTATATAATGAGCTGCGTATATCCGAATTGGTATTACTTATATGGTAATTCCTTACAGATATATGTAAAATCATTAACTGTTTATCGACTTAGACTGATAAGTCGATTTGTTTTGGAGTGTTCCAGGGAATCAGAAATGCTGAATAGATTCCAATGTTCATTAAAATCGCCACATATTCCACGAAAAGGATCATTTTGAGCATAGTTTGCTCTGCATATGCTGAGTTTAATAGCAATAAAATAATTGAGCTTCTACAGGGTACATTAAAGTTTATTTCGTTTAAAAACGAAGATGAGAAAAAATGCCATATTTAGCATTTTCCTTTAATCGTTTTAATCGATGTTCATACGGTGGAAGAATCAACAACTCCTCAGTTCAAAAATAAGACATTTTTTTCGACCGACTCAATTTTACCTATGCAGCAATTATATTGAGAATTCAATTCTCGATCTTTTCTAAAAACTTGAAAGTTATTGCAAAGAATTTCAGCATCAAGGATCAACCATCGATAGATGGTTTAAGCTGAGTAAAAACAAGTAGAACCTTTAAGATATCGGTTTTTCAACTTTGTATTTAACACTCTGATATTTTGATATAAAATCCTCAAGAATTCAGTTATCCGAGGTAGTTTTGGATTCTTTACTTTATTTACACTAAGTTCTTAATTATAAAGGTATAATATAAATTATAAGAAATTACGAAAAATTACTATATACTTCATAAAACAGAAAAATAATATTCGGATGTAAACGCGTAAATGCGTCTTAAAACTTGCAAAGTGTATAAACAAGTCAACATTTCATTGAAATTTGGACAAGTTTCCACACTTACATACATACTTATAAACTTCTAATAAATGCCTTATTAAGTTTATATGTGAAGGGATGAAAATGAACATTTTGCATCGACAACTTCAATGTTTTTACCCGATGTATCGAAGATAATCGATGATGATCGACTGGTTGGCGTTCACGAGAAAGATGATAGTTACTCTGGTGAGCATGCCAAGTGATTGAGGTTACTTTAACTAACAATGATACAGAATCATGAGGGGAGAGTGGTACACCGTCACTGTCAATGGCAATGAAGAACAATCAGTTCAGTTGAGACGGGGCGGAGCGAATGGGAAAGGAGAAGGCCTAATCACTATTATAATTTCCAGCATACTTTGGATGACATTGCAAGCAGAGACGATGGCTGTGAATAGGGAAATGACTTCGTTGATGGAAAACAATACCTGGAATTTGGCTAAATTACCGAAGGAAAGATATGTGATAGATTGTAAATTAGTGTATAAGGTGAAATGGAACGAGATTGGTCAAAGCAGGGCTTACTCACGAAAGGTTTTCGACTATAAGGAAACTTATTCAGCGGTTGAAAAAATTACAACTCTTCGAATTTTACTGGCGCTTGCAACACAAAGGAATTTACTAATACATCAGATGCATTTGAAAGTAATTTTGTTTGCAAATGAAATAAGTCTGTATGGTTTAAAGCAGGCTTCCAGGATGTGGAATGAGCGTTTTCACGTATGAAACTTGGGTTACTTACTTTAAATGGCACAACAGCCCATGGAGGGCTTAGGCCGAGCTTTTCGCATGAAACTTGGGTTTGTGCGTTCAAATTCTGATTGCTGGTTGTACCCGAAATGCAGTGACCAGAGTATGATGTATGACGATCAGCAAGTTGTGTGAAATACAGCGAATGAAGAAACTGATGTGAACAAAGTTTGAGATGAATGATTTTAATGAGATGTATGTAGCGTTTTCATCGGCTTTAACGTTAAGCGAAATATGAGTACAGGAATATTGATGTTGAGTCAAAAACATTACTTGATCAATGCCCTCAGAAGGTTCAATATGGAATGCCATGTCAAATTACTAAAAACAAATGAAAACATGACTACAACTAGCTCTTACAAAGAACTCATTGGATGTCGGATGTACGTGATGCTGACATCAAGACCGGATCTGAGTGCATCGGTGAATTACTTTCGTGAGTTGCAAAGTTGTGCTGCTGACATCCATTGGCAACACTTGATCAGAGTTCTTCGCTTTATCAAGCAAACGATTGACTTAAAATTGGAAATGAGAATAGTTATCTTCTGATTGGATTGGTAGATGCAGACTGGAAAAATGATTCTGGATTCATTTGAAAAGTTTTCGGTTCATTGGTGCCGTGGACAACAAGAAAGCAAGCTACTGTGTCGCTTTCTTCGACTGAAGCTGAATACTTTGCTTTGAGCGCTGCCGAATATGGAGCAATGTGGATCAATGAAGTACTAACTGATTTTAATACAGTGATTTCGGGACCAACATTGATGTATGAAGACAACCCGGCATGCATTCGTATTGCTGAAGAGCTAAAGGAAAAATTAGCGAATGAAACACTGAAACATTCGATGGTATATACAATTTCACTCCTCAACTGATTGCCAATGGAAAGATAAAGGTGCATTACTTTTCAGCTAAAAATCAGTTGGAGGATATCATGAGCAAAGGACTTTCATGGGATACTTTTGACGGGAGTTGTTGAAATGAATGGTGTAAACAATGCAACTAAACAATATTAACTTCATTCAAGAATTCACTCTTCTTTAAATGACATTCCTTACTCTCATGACATTCGCACTCTCTTACTTTTTCGTGCTTTTCGATGTAATGAGAGTCTCTGCTTAAATATTTATGCGATTGCGTTCTCACTTAGCTCTGTGTATTTTATCACTTTCTTAAGCTCACCCCCTCTCTCACTTTATTGGTTTTCCCTGGGAGTGTTCATCTTCCATTTGCTTTATCGGAATGTAGAAAAATATTCTCACTTTCGATTCGCTATGTAGAAAGTGTAGAAATTATGCGGATCTGCAACATTTTACACAAATCGAGATCGCTGCCATTTCTGGAGGATGTTTGGAAATCTCTTTGGCACCATGATGCTGATAAGTTCAGCATTTGAGTTATTTTTACACCGACTTATGAACCCGTGACTTATAAAGCTGTATCTGTATTTTGTTCTAAGTAAGTTTCGGGTTATCTTTAGTTTGATTTTTTTTAATTTAATCTGAGTATCGGTACGCGTTTTTACAGAATTTTGTCCAAGTTTCAGTATGTTGATGATTTGAATTTTGGGTCTGAATTTTTAAATGAATTTGGATCTATGTTTTGGTCCGAAATTGTCTGAATTTTGGCCGAATATTCGATTGAGTTTTGATCTAAATTTGGGTTTGAATTTAAACTGAATTTTGATCTGAGGTTTGATGTGAATTTCGAAGCGAATTTGGTTTGATTTTTTATTTGAATTTCTATCTGATTTTTCGTCTGAATTTTGATCTGAATTGGGTGGGTCTAATATTTGATGGATTATGGTTATAATTTAGTTTGAGTTTTGGTTTGAGTTTTAGCCGAATTTGGTCACAGTTTTGTTTTAAATTGTAGTCTGCATTTGTTTGATTTGAATTTTGGTCTGAGTATTGGCTTGGATTTGGTACAAATTTTAGTCTTAGACATTAACTAGATTCTAGTGATGGAAAAAAGGATCTTAAAAGTATTTACCTTCCGAGGCAGTAAAGAATTTCTTTCCATACTTGACTATTGTTTGGGTGGCTCCTGTGGTGTGCCACAGCTAGCGCACAGTAAGGACTGCGAACGCCCCACTGGCTGACTAGCTGAAACGCTTCTCAAATGATGGAAAAGTTCGGCTTCAAAATTTACAAATTTAATCTATAGTTTCAACTTATTTAACAATTGTCAGGAAAAACTTTGAAGTCGCTATCTACCGAAACTTAATAAATGAAACAATTCAATTTGCACACACTATTCATTTAAAGCAAAAAAGCACAATCAACTGCCAAAAATACAAACAAACAAAAAACAAATGGAAAGAACGCTACTATAACTCAAGACCAATCCGAAGCTGTCACAAAGAAAACAAAACAAAACAAAACAAAATGCAAAATAAAAACGGAAAAATAGAAAACGCCAGTAGAGTGCAAGAAAAGCTGAATGAAAATATGAAATTTCTACTACCACCCAAAATTACATATACCATATACATATGTACATACTCGTATGTACAAAAAGTAAAGAAAGTAATGAAGACGAAGAAGACGAAGAAGACGAAGAAGAAGAAGAAGAATAAGAAGAAAGCGCTTCCTGCATAGCAAATACTGGTACTTAAGTGTTCCAAAGGCTGAATTGAATTGCTTTTCCTATGCAATGCCATGCTACGCCATGCCTTGATGAGCCATGCTACTCTACGCAGCAGCAGCAGCAGCAGCAGCAGCAACAGCAACAATAGTAGCAACACATTGCTCGCTCACTCGTTTGCTCGTCTATTTCGATGGCAATAATTCAAAAAATGAAGACGGCTCGATAGTCATAAATCTGTCAAAAATCCATTTCTTCCATTACTGAGCACAGAGCCTCGCATCGCATCGTACTCTTATTTCTGGCGGCTTACTGGTTGTTGTTGCTGCTGCTGCTGCTGCTGCTGCTTCTGCTCCAAGTGTGTGAGCATGTGTGTGAGTAGTGAATGAGTTCGAGTATTGTATCTTTCAGATACATTCTGGCACTTCAAATACATTCAAAAAAAAAAAAATTAAAGAAAGAAACTAAAAATGAAATACTACCATGAAGAAATAGAAAAGTTAAAGATGTGAAGCCGCAGCAACAGCATAGCAACAACAATAGCGACAACGACATTTCACTGCCTTTGGTGGCTGCTGCTTCTTCTTTCACCGAGCTATTATTGTTTTTGTTTTTTGTTATCACTCTAGAGCAACTTTGTCATGCTTATTCTGCCATAATATAGAGTCACAGTGTGATTTTTATTTTTGTTTTTTTTTTTTTTAGAGAAATTTCATTGTTTCGACTTTCTTCAGTTTAAAGGGAATATCTTCGGGTTGAGGAAACTGCAAGTGACTGTGTGTATTGTTTCATATAAAAAAACAGAGCTTCGGCTGCTCTCTTCTATATGCTTATTTTTTACTTGCTTACTTCCTTTCAATTTCGAAACTCTGCAGTCGCAACAACAAAAACTAAAAGTAAACTGTTGAACGATTTGTATTTGCAAGATGACAATCTGACTGCCTACTTGCTTTGACTGTCCCTCAGGCTTTCGCTGTCAGTCCCAGGCTCTTCACTGGTAACTTCTACAATTGCTGCTTTAACTACTGCCTTCATTCAGCTTCAGCCTCAGCGTTTGCTTAGCTGCATTTGGTCGCTCTGATCTAGTTTGATTGGTTTGCTTCCCTTTCCGTGGTGCGCATTACACTTAAAAATACACACACATACTCACTCACATATACATACACACATACTCACCACATACATGCATACCATGTATGTATCCTTTAGAAAATCCCATGTGAAGTAGGAACATGAGCATATGATGGAAAGCAGCCAGAGCACACATATTTCAGTCAATTAGATATGTCATAATTCATTCTTCGGAGATATTTACTTACTCGTCCATCGCATTTTAGTTTTCATTTATGTTCACCCAGTGGGAATATTTCAAGCGTTTTCTGTGCTTCGACAAAACCAATCAAGTGAGAAAAGCTCGGCCTAGGCTCTCCATGGGCTGATGTGCCATTAAAAGAAGAAACATGATAAAAGTTGAAGCGCTTCCCAAGTAGAAGTGCCTACCGCTGCATTAATCTGATTAGTTGTTCCGATACCAAGCATTGGTAGTTTTGGTAGTATTTTGATCTTAATGTCAGTGTTTTGGGGGAGCTAATGTCTGCCCTCCTAGGAAGCTTTATGCCAAAATTCAGACGAACTAAGACCAAAATTCAAACCAAAACTCAGAAAAATATGTTTACCATAAGTCAGACCGATATTTAGATCAAAACTCAAACTGTAAGCATAATTAACACTAATTTTGGTAGTTTTTGTACCCGCTCCCAGGAAGCTTAACGAGTGCTTCCAGGCTTAAAATTGGCGCTCCCCGAAATTTAATACAAGATTT
>OY282452.1:43555743-43695447 GCA_958295655.1 Palloptera scutellata | reverse complement strand
TTTCGCCGTCCAATATTTGACATTATCCGGGAGAGTGCAGCAGTGATCTTTGGGCCCGTTTCACTGACTGCCAATAAATGCTCCTTGTTTGTCATTCTGACGTCGATCAGTACACCAAGATACAGCAGATTGAGAGGTAATTGTATGCTCCCCCACTCTAAATTTGATGACATCGCGTACTTTCCTGGAGCTCAAGAGAACAGCCTCTGTTTTTTGAGCTGCCATAAGAGCAGGACGTAACCACCAGCAGGATGAAATAAGTTGGCAATTGTAGACAAAACTTCCCTCTTAGTGAACATATCTCTTGATGCCATCCAATATTATCCGGGGGAAGACATCCCCATGTATTTAAACATCTACTTGACTACTTTTATTAAAATTGGAATCAGCAAAATTAATTTTAGGGAGGGTCTGAATTAGTGCTGTATCCACGGGGCAAGTGGGTAGGTTTCCTGTAAGTTGGAGGGGAAGAAGAGCATTGGCGCTAAGTCTCCAGCTAGTGTCAAGAGTGGAACCTATGAACACAGAAGACATGTTTTGACTTCTGACTGAAACCGTATTATTAAGTTCTGAAACGGGTTCTTTAAGAACCCAATCGTAAACGTTTCTGTAAACGCTCAGAGATAAAGTTACCTTCCAAACCAGAGGCGATAAGCGCTCGGGTTGTGTAAGCCGTTCCCAATAAGACACTTTTCATGTTTCCCAACTTCGGGCAATTTTTGAAGCTTTGAAGTTGGGACGGACATGGCTTACAAAATATACTATTCATGTTCGCCTTGAATTCGAACCACCTTGAGTTAGACCTTGTGACACTTGGACCTGTGAGGTGCCAAAATTATCGATTAGCTAAAAATCATCCAGCTCAACCGATTTCGGTGTCTCGGTCTTCGCTTTCAAAGTTTTCTCCCACAGAGCTAAAACGTTTTCTGCTAGTCTCGTAGAGCATAAGTAGATAGGTAAAAATGACATCTAAATTGCTAATATCGATGTTATTCAATTTCGGAGCCGAAATGCAATTCACGAGCCCACCGGGTACCTTTTGATTCCGGGAAACTGTTTCTCCACTGGGAGAGTGGATTGTTAATGTAAATAGCGGTAAACAGATCCCTAAAGGAGGGCCAAGGCGGAAGAGACATATTTAAATGAATATGCAAGAAATTATGAAAATAAAAATATACATTTTTCTTAAATTATAATTTAATTTAATTTCAATAATTACAATTAGATATTTCACTACAATTCAGTTAAATATTTTTGCAATATCCCACTGGGTTGGTTACTGGTTGGAACACCACTGCCTTCAAAGAGTCGCCTTTAGATATTCCTTTTGATTGCTCTAGTTTCATATATTTCACTTTGTTTACTTTTCTTTTAATTTTCAATTTACCTTTACCAGTGGCATAGCCAGGGGGGTGAGGCGGGTTGCGGGGGCGGTCCGCCCCGGTTGACACCCGCAATGTCCAAAAAGCGGAAAAAATATTATAATTACCTAAGTAGGTGTAAATGTCTAAAATTATACTTTCAATTGTTGTCATTTGATTTTTGCACGATGTGTTGGAGGAAGTTGATGATACACAAAAATATTTGCAAACTCCAGGACTAACTGTCGATAAAGTAATAGCGAAATGGAATGCGCTAATTCTCTTTTTACAAGAAAAGCGGGAATGTTTAGTGGAAGATGCATTGGAGAAAGCTAGTATTATTTGCTCGTAGCTCGGAATAAGCATCAGCCGTCGCTGAATGTCGGGTGAAACGGAACGGATATTGGTTTAACTGTTTAGACGAAAACAAGAGGACGATGCTTTAATGCATCGACCGTTTCTCGACAGAATTAAAGTCTCGAACCATGGCATTCAATGATATAGCCGATATCTTTCAAAATGTGAAAACAAATGACTTGCTGTTTTGCACGGATGAAGAACTGAATATGAATGCAAAAAAGTTGGCGGCGCACTACGATGAAGTTGTAGAGGAAGAACTTAAAGTAAAAGTACAAAGACTTCGTAGACAAATTAAAGCGGTAAACATTGAATTTAAAGACGCAAGTAAATGGACTACGCTTGATATGCTAACTTTTATTGTAGAATGGCACTTTAGAGTCTGTTTCAAACGTATCTTTAGCTCTTCAATTGATCTTAACAGTTTGTGCCTCTGTGGCTTCATATGAAAGAAGTTTTTCAAAGTTAAATCTAATTAATCTATTTACGCTCAACTATGTGTCAATCTAGGATATGCGACCTAGCCATTTTATCAACAGAAAACGAATTTTCTAGCAAATTAGATTTCGGCAATGTTATTTCAGAATTTGCTGCGAAGAAATCCAAAAAAAGTTGTATGTAAACCAAGATCTTTCAAGATCTTTAAGAAGAACATGCTGTAAATAAAAATTTCCCTTATTGGTCTCATACTCGTCGAGGTTTTAACTATTTGGTGACTTAAATTAAGTACGTATTAATTTAAGTTCACTCATCTTTATGAATTCCTGTATTATCTACTTACTTTTCAATAATAAATAATCGTCCACACCTACACATAGTATAATTATTTCAAAAGAAGAGAGGGAGGGATATTATAGGGTGACACCATTTAGGGCCGCCGCGGGTGTCACCCGACCTGGCTACGCCACTGACCTTTACCCTACTTTGTTTTTACTGCTTTTTTATTCAATTTTCTTTTGGTTTTATTTAATTCAAAATTGCGTTTATTTAAAAACAACCATTTTGAAATCCTATAAAGGTTCTTTCGTACATATGCGTAAAAGGCATTTTACCTGGAATTCCTTTCAGGTTCATTGCCAAGGAGCCTAAGTTTTAAAGTCATGTTCACAAATACCTGCGCAGCCATATTTTTCTTTGTAACTCAGCCTCTTTATTCCTATTTGTAACTATGCACATTTTTCTGGGTGTTAAGAAAAACAGTATAAATTAATCTGTTTTCCTATGCGTAGATTCACAACCAGATAAATCCTTTAACAATCACAATGAAATAATGAAAATACCAATGAAAAGTGAGATGTTCATTTATACTACACCGTGGTTGTATTTCCAAACAACAAAAACCTACCACAACTCAATACAAAAGGAGCTGCTAGAAAAAACAAAACTAAAAACACAAAAAATAACAAAAACTATACAACAAATGCACTTGCTCAGAGTAAGAGATACCTGAAGATACTCATATAAAGAGACAGACAGACAGACAGACAGAGCAGATACAGCTAGATAGACTTTGATAAATGCCATGACAAATACGAAACTGTCAAGCATAATTTATCAAAATTGTAATTGCATTATTATCGAAATCTTACAGCAACACACACATGGTGGATGGAAAAGAAAAAAGAAGCACAAAAATAACACAACACCAAAATGATGACGACGATGATGAAGGAACAATTGGCGCATTAATCTCGCGTCAGATGGTGGCAGCAGCGGTTAACGACTACCACAAATGCATGGAAAAGTGATGGCGGAGGCGATGCAAAGGGGGAAGCAGCAATTGAAAATGAATGATACACCAACTACCACCGACTAACAACCACCAAACATATGCCCAAAAATATCCACAGCATATGCAATAACAAGGACTCGATTACAAATAGAGAAATGCTAAATGAAGATGTCAAGAAGAAAGTGGCTTTCAATTCAACATTCAACATTCAAATTCATGAGAGCCACGAAGCGCAGGTAACGCGCTTCAATAGCAATATGCAGTCGGGTTCTCTATCGATAGAGAAGTGAACGAATAAGGAAGGCATCTTCATACTAAGTAACTCGGTGTGCATGAGCGATGTTAAATGTTTAACAAAAACTTCCTCTAAATGTAGGCAGACATTCAAGTGGCTCAACTCGACCCGATTAAGCATTGAAGATTAATTACTCTGTAGAAAATCCTAATTAAATTACATTAAAAAAACAAACAAAATCAAAAAAAAAAGAGATAATGCCAAGAAATATTCAAGTAACAATATTTCAGGCAGTTAAGAACGACTTAATCATACCCTGCTTTCACATATGTAATTGAAGCTATCGCAAGAGGTCATAAAGGGATCTAGTGGTTGTAGAATGGGGGAGGGAGAAAGAATAAGTATTTTTGCTCATTCGGGACGTCTCAGAAATCCGGAGAAATGATTATTGGGTATAATTGTATTCCCAAATACACCTTGAATGCTTGTTTGAGTTCAATACTTGCCACGCCTTTCTTTAAACTCTAAAATAAACTAACGCAAAACATTTCTAGCCACCATGACCTACGAGTTTGTGCCCTACTACTACAACAGCAACAAAAGTGAAAAGTAAGCCCAGAAAGAAATAAGATGCTTCCTGCTGCTGCTGCTGCATGCAACAGCAGCGACAGTGAAGGCAGCAAGAAGGGTCGCCGAGTTCAGATTCAAATATTAAACGCGTCGTCTTATTTTATGTGGGAGATTTTTCATTTTCAATTTCAGTTTCGTTTAGCTTGGGGTTTTCTTCTGTTTTTTTCTGTTTTATTCTGTTTTTTTGTTTTTCAGTTTTCGTTTGGTTATTGTGTAATGAAAAATTGATATGCGCTCTCAAGTATCTCAATTAAGTGCCTCAAGTATCAGCGATTTGTTATGTGAATGCAGGCAGTAAAGTAGATGCTGCGGTGCCGCCTCAAACAGGTTGAAAATTCCCATGCTTAATTGCAGATATTACTTACATCTGAATTACATCGTACTATAGAAAGAGATGAATAAAGAAGGTATTTAGTAGCTCTGCATCTGACTGATGGCCAAAACTTAAAAAGATATCTTCCATTTTGTTTGTAGGTATGTGAGCCATGGTAGTTTTTAGTCATAGTTGTTGTTGCTTTTCAATTGGAACCGTAGCGAAAAATCCTTTTACGATGCTTCTACACCAACAACAACAGCTAAAGTAGAATTCGTACCAACAAAAAGCAAAACAATGATTGTATGCAGCCTGATTGGTTGAAATTTTGCTTTGAGTCGATCCTGTCTTTTTTATTTATTTATTTTTTTTGTGGTGCTGCTTTGTTGTTGGATTTGTTGTACTCTGTGTATACGACGACGACGATTCCATCATCACGAACCAAAAACGTTGAGACATTGAGACGTGTGACAGCTCAATGTGTCTGTGTGTGTGTGTGTGTGTGTGTGTGTGTGTGTGTGTGGCTGTTCACAGTAACAACAACAAGAACAACACATCGTAAGCAACGGGACGGACATAGATGAAAGGCAGGCAGTATAAATGCACACATGCCCATACAAACTTACAAAGAGAAGATTGCTTGTGCAGCAGAGACACATGCAACGGAGATGAATTGAAATATTTTATGTTACGATATGATACGTAATATGTACGGATGTGAGTACGTGCGTGTGTGTGTGCACTGACTGCACCCAAGTAAAAGTGAAGAGAGCGTAGCGAATGAAAGAAATCAAGAGTATGTGTGTGTGTTTGTTTTTGTATGCAAGAGACAGATGAAAAAGACTTTGTTGTTTTTTTTTTTAGTTGGTAGGTAGTGGCAATTGTGAAATGAAGAACAGTAGAGTTGTATAGAAATATACTAATACAACAGCAACAACAACAACAGAAGAAGAAGAAGAACAAGTAGAAGAAGAAGAAGAATCCATCAATTTTTATGTCATTCGTTACCAATGTTGTTGTTGTTGTTGTTGTTGTTGTTGCCTCTTTGCCTTCTCGTTTCCTCTTGCCTTTGGTTTAGTTGTTGCTGTGAAGCATCATAAAATGCAAATGCAAATCGAATCGTATCGTAATCTTTCGTATTTATTTATTTTTTGTTGTTCTTTTTTTTGTGTCGAGAGCGGAATATCTTTCATTTCATATCGTTTTGGTTGTTGTTATGTACAAGTATAATGGTAGTTGATGTTTGCTGGTAGTTGTTGTTGTTGTTGTTGATATTATTACATGCATATACATACATACATATATTCCACCCCTTTTCTTATTGTTCTGTCCATCAAAACCCCTGAAGTTGTGTATTGTAATATTTTTTTTCCTGCTTTTTTTTTTGTTTACTTCAATTCAATTCATTTTGGCTTCATTTTCTTTTGATTTTATTTTGTTTCGTTTCGCTCGTTCGTTGGCTTTCGAGAGCTTTGCAAGTGTTTCTTCTTCTTCTTCTTTTCCCACAGAGCTGCATACTGCTTCTTTTTTTCACGTTGCTGCTGCTTGATTGTTTGTTTCTGTATCGAACTTGTTCTTGTTGTTGTTGTTGTTGTTGTTGTTATTGTTGGCAGTTGTTGCATGGTCCATTGTTATTTTCATTGCTGTTGTTGTAGCCACTGCCTTTGCTGTGCTCCTATTGCTCCCGATGCTGTTGCCTGCTCACGTACTTGTCCAAATGACTTTTTCGCTTAAGTAGCTTGGCCCCTTCGTTGTTGTTGTTTGTTGTTTGTTGTTTGTTCTTCCGCTACCATATGCGCCCGTTCATTTCAGTTTTGTTGTGTCCACATTTATACATTCACATTCTGTTTCATTCATGTTTTTTTTCCTTTTGCTTTACACTCTTCATCGTAATCGTAATCATCATCGATACCTGCTTCAATTTACTTTGCAATTTCATTTGAATTTTTTTAATGCAATGCTTCTTTTTATTTTAGATTTGCTGATTTGATTCCTTTTGAGTTTCATCGATTTTGAGATTTTGATTTGCTTTTGCAATTTTTTTTTGATTATTGTTGCATTCTGGCTCGTATTTATTGGCTTTCAAATTAGATTGCAATGACTTTGTATACTTATGGAGAAAGATTGGGCACACTGGTTGGGTGAAGTTTTAGTTGGCGGTGGATTTAAGAATCAACGTGGTTATTTTTGAGTATATCAAATGCTCTTGTAAAGAATCACCGTTTTGTTTTTGTACTTTTAATGAAAAAGCAAATGAAATGAGTGCAAGGATAACAATTTTCAAAGAGTAATTTTTTCCCCATACTTTCTTCCAAAACAATTCCAGATTATATTTTTGTAAGAAACTAAGAACTTTTCTCTTTCATTTAATTTTGTCTATTTGTAATGATCTTATAGAAAATTGTTTTTCAGCAAATTCCCCAAATTCTGGAAATGTAGTCCAGCGATGATGGCGAGCCCAGATCAAGCTGAGCTTACGACAACTAAAGGGTGGTACATGGCTGAGCTCGTATTTAAGTTTCTATTCCACGCCTCAAAGTTAGAACGATGGTGCGTTGCATGTGTGCTTTCCACTCCAGGAGATACTCTCCGACTTGAGATCCGAACAACAAAATCATCTCAAGAAGTACGAAGGTCAGAAATATGAAAAATTCGAAATAAAGGTTCTCTAGATTCTCTCCATACATTTATATCTATTTATTCTCTTCTCCTTTGTATGATCGGTTAGCAAAAATTGCTATGTTTACCAGCAACTGCGTGTTGCAGTGATAGAAATCAAATCAAATTAAATGAAATAAATTAGAAAAAACAAAAAGAAATGGACGAAAATAAATAAAGGACAGTAGTAAATCTTCAATTAGGTTTTAGTTGCTAGGCGTGTGAGTGAGTGAATGAAACGGCAAAGAGTGAAGGCACAAGATAAGAGATAAGAACGAGATGCAAAAACACATTAAGAGTCAACCGAGCACCCACCACCATTTCACCAGCTAAAAATTTATTAACCTTAAAGGAAAGAACGCCATCATGGCTGCGACGACAACAACAACAACAACAACAACGCGGGCTAACTGTCAGTCATTGAACGGGCAAATGTCACAATGACAGACGACAAACGACAACGAGCGCCAGAGCAACTTTTTGAACTTGTAATTGCGCTTTCGCGCTCTGTTCGTTTAATTTCTAAATGCTTCGTTTAGTTGGGTCGAAATGGTGTCGACTGCTGTTGCTGCTGCTGTTGGTCGAGCTGCGGTATCAATGAGCGAGAGCCAGTGGCGGATTGAGAGGGGTGATATGGGGTGTGGGACTGAAATGTGGTCAGAGTTTTGATTTTAACTTTGGTTCTTTTTCTGGTCTTATTTTTATCGAAATATGTAGTTTTTGTTGAGTTTGTGTTTGTTTAAGTTTGGGCTAAATTTTGCTCCAAATGTTGGTCTTAATTTGGAATAAATTTCAGTCAGAGCTTTTGTCTGTATTTGATCTGAATTTTGATATGATTTTTGCTGTAATTTTTAGTCCGAATTTAGAGTGCATTTGATCGGATTATTTGTCCGAGTTTTGGTTGGAATTTCAACTGAATTCGGAACCGAAACTTTTTCTCAATTTTGGTTCAATATTCGTTTTAATTTATTTTAGTTTAAATTCTGGTCTGAATTTGAATGTGTGAGTTTTGGTCCGAAATTTTTGTTCTTAATATGGGTCTGATTTTTGGTTGGATTTTGGTGAGAGTTTGAAATAATTTTTAGCCTGAATTTATCTGAATTTTGGTCTAATTTTATCTCAGTTTTAATCTGATTCTGGTCAATATTTGGACTGAATCTTAATCTGATTTTTGGAGTGCATTGCGGTCCTCAGTTTGTTCTCTATTTTGGTCTGAATATTTTACTGCTTTTTAGTTTGATTTTGACCTGATTTCCATCTGAGTTTTTTTATTTTCATCTTAGTTTTGTTCTGACTCTGGTGTCAATATTAACCAGAGTCTGTCTTTCAGTCTCAGCTTTGAGTTTGTGTGTAGTTATTGGTTACCCTCAAAACACTGAAATCCTACATCCGCCACTGTGGCAAACGACCCTCATTTTGTTAAAATTTAAACGAAACGGGGAAAAAAGCAAAAACACATACAAAAAAAAAAAATAAGAAAATGTGCACATAATTCTTTTTATTTTCTGACACGAATAAATCACTCAATTGTACGAAATGAAACGAACAAACGATATAGAAAACGAAAGGACCATAAGGATATGCACACACACACACACACACACACACACACACACACATACAAACACGTGAATAGCAAGAAGAGTAGAGTAGAGCGCACGAACGGCAGTAAGAAAGAAAGAAACAGCAAACCAGTCGAGCGTTGTCAGCGTTAACGCTGTGCGTCAACGTCAGCTACAGCATTGTGAATAAAATAATTCTGATTCGTGCAGAGGAATAAATCATCAGATTGGACACAGATATCATAAAAATAATATCCTGTTTTTCGTCCTTTCGTCGTTTCTTTTTTGGCAAGCAGTGGTAGTTTATTCGAATGACGATGGCTGAAGGTGAATGAATGGCGGTGGCACTCTACGGCTGCCTTTTCTTTTGCTTTTTCTCGGCTCTGCTGTTCTGCTCAGTTCTGTTCTGTTCACGTTCGGGTGACATTCATTTTGTTGAATTTGTGCTTCTCTTCACCCCAGCCCCCGTTCAACTTCTTTGGCGTAAATGAGTTTTTGGCACATAGTGTAGAACATCGAGAGACCAGGCGAGGAGAGGTGACATGATCAAGGAAGGCAATGCTGTGGTTGTTGTTGTTATTGTCATCGGAATATATACATATAACATTAAAATATAATAACCATCACATGGCATAATTTGATTTGTGATTTTTGATAGGAAAAATGAATTATTTCCCAGGCTTGTTGGTGCGACACCGGAGAATGTTAGAAAAGCCAACAAACAACAACTGCATGGCAAAGCCCATTTTCACAACACAGGGCACTATAACTACCTCTAGCTAGCCTTTGTATTTATGGTATGAATGCTGACAGCAAATACATAGCAATGACAGCGGCAGCAGTAGCAGCAGTAGCAGCAGTAGCAGCAGTGATGACAGTGCCAGTGACATTAGCGGAGAAGTAGTCAGTCAGTCAGCCAGTCAGTTAGTCATTCAGTTTCAGTTTTACTAAGTAATGCGATTTTTTTGTTGCCATTATTGTAAGTAGTCACTAAATGCAACCCTTAACGCGCATAAATTAAATTTATTACCTGTCAGGGGGGTTAACTCTCGTTTATATGCTGTTTTTTTGTTTGATATATTTTAATTGCATAACGCCGACACACACACATTCAAACTTAAATGACAGGCAAGCAGGCAGGCAATCAGGCAGATCGAAAGTTAGATATTTTATGAATTAACATTTTGTATATAATATTTTGTAGTCTCAAATTCGATTTACAACATTGCATAAATTCTTCTTTATTGCGTCATACACTCTCTCGCTCATTCATTCATTCATTCATTCATTCATTCCATTCAGTCATGCATTCACATTATTTGATCGATGCGATGCATACTAAACACTTTTCAGTTAAATTGTAATAAAAATGCAAATTAATTTAGTAACAAAAAAAAAATTAACCTTAGCCTTGAGCGAGATCCTGAAGTGAAATTTGGTATCTGAACAACGATTAAAAGTAGCCTGTTCTCATAATAATGGGTTTAACAATTTTAGCTTGTGTTGTGGACCCTATAAATGCCCCATTGTTGGCGAGTGGGATAATGTAACAAACATTCTGATTTGATAGCTAAAATTTAGTTTTATTTTAAATCTTGTTATTGATCTGATTCTTTATCCCAATTTTGGTTTGATTTTGAGCCTTCTTTGGGTCTAAGTTTTGATTAATTGAACTGAGTTTTGGTTTGACTTGGTTTGGAATTTAGATTGCATTTTTGTTTTTTGTCTGTGTTTTGTTTTGATTTTGTAGCTGCATATGGATTAAATCTTGTTTTGGTTTTTGGTCCGAATTTGGTTTGAGTTCGGCTCGATATTTTGTTTGATTTCGGTTTATTTTTCAATTGAAATTGGGTTCTCTATGTTCTCAATTAAGTCTTGAAATGATTTTTGTTCTGAGTATCGGTTAAATATTTACTCTGATTTCTAAAATGTTCTTTGATTTTATTTGTGGGCTGCAATTATTCAAAATTTATGTCTTTTGGCTTGTCTTTGGCACTGATTTTGATACGATTTTTCTGGCGCTTGTTTTGATTTTTATTATGACCTTTAATGAATGAATTTTGTAAGAGTCTCGGTGTAAAATATTGTCTGAATTGTAGTCTCACTTTGGTTTGAGTTTTGGTCTGCAATCAGCTTCCGTTGGTCCGATTTTTTATCTAAAATTCTGTTGTATTCTTTATCTGAATTTCAGTTTGACTTTGGGTCTGATGTTTAAATTAAATATCGGTCTGACTTTAGTCTGATTTTAGTCGAATCTTCGTCTGAAGTCGGTTCCGAATTTAAATCTAAATTTGGTAGGAATTGTGATTTGAATTTTTTATGAATTTTTGTATAAATTTTGTCTAAATTTCGTATGAATTTTGGTCTGAATTTGATTTGAATTTTTGTTCAAATTTCAGTATGAATTTGATCCGAATTTTTAACCAAACTTATGCCGGATTGTTTGCTTGTCTTTGGTCTTATTTTTAGTTTAAATTTTGGTCTGATTTTGGCCTGAATCCTGGTCTGAGTTTCGCTTAGTCTCACATTGGTTTGAGATTTGGTCTGATTTTGTGGCGGCTATCGCTCTATATTTTGATAAGCTATTCGTTTTAATTTTGGGCTTAGTTTCGGTCTAAGTTTTAGTTTGAATTCCGATCAGACTTTTGGAACGGTTTTTGGTCTAAATTTTGGTTTGATATTTGGGTTACCTTTGTTCTAATTTGATACGGGTTTTCCTAGAATGTAGAAAAATTAGCTGTAAGCAAACTCAAGCCCTTCATCCGCCATCGAGGGGGAAAATTCTCTATTTTCTTTCTGAGTTAATTACGATTCGTCTATTTCCGAGAATATTCTCGATCCATCTCTATTTTTGCAATCTGAATAATTTCATTGAATTGGTAATGATTGTAAAATTTTCAAACTAATAAGAATTCCTCGTAAAACTTTCAGCTGAGCAAATCTTTTCGTTTTCTTTATTACTACAATTGAAACACATTCATCCACAAAAAAAGCGAACAGGCAAGAAGCAGCGATTTGAAGTCACATCATAAGATAAGAAAATAACACCAAAGCGAAAAAAGCTGGTAAAGGAGAAGTAGAAGGACCAGAAAAAGTAGAAGTAGAAGTAGAAGTAGAAGGGAGAAAAAACTAATATTACGAGGATTGACAGCATGATTTAATGCATTCAATAAGCGAGCAAAACTTAAATGGACAACGAACTACGGCGGTTGGCGGAGAAGAAGAGCGGAGAGGAGAGCGTGAACGTCTTCAGTGGGAACGTGTCTGATTGTGTGTGCGACTGATTCACGCTCGTCTCATAAATTTCTAATAGCAATTTATGCTGAAGCAAAGTAAGCAAGTAAGTAAGTCGTAGATGATGTCTGTGTGTATGGAGAAAAGCAAGATGGCTGCGCTCTCGCATGTTTAAATGACATTTAATGTGTCAAATAAGGGTTACTCCCCTTCAAAAGCCAACAACAATAACATACAACGTTCAACGCACTAATGTTGTTGCTGTTGCGCTGCCAGTGATAATGACGATGATGGCGATGATGATGATAATGACGAGGACGTTGTCTCATGGCAGTTACACTTTGATTGCACACCATACGCTGCTTGGTGTTTCTTTGTGTTTCTATGTGTGTTTCTATGGATGTATGTGTGTGTGTGTGAGTGTGAACGTGTTTGAATTTCTCCTTCTTTAACTTTGAGTTGATGGTGATTTCATAAAACAATTTTTATGTGAAATTGATATCCGGTTAAACTTGTAGCAATATCTAAATATCGAGCTAGCTATCGAATAGAGTACAACCTCGATAATTCGAAAATCAAGAGAAGAACTTAGTTCTTCTTCGAAATAAGAATTTTCGGAGTCAAACAGTTTTTCGTTTATAGAAGCAAACAAATTAATAAAAATTCGAATTATGACAAATTTCAGCTTATTTAGAGTTATTCAGATTCTACTGTAGAGATATGGATAGATATTGGGCTTTACTCACAGAAAGCGAGTTATCGAGATTCTACTGTGGTGCACTCCGAGTGAGAGTGAAAGTAAAGCATCTGCAAAACACACACGCGCGTTTGTGTGTGTGCGTGTCTCTTTGTTGCGTGTGTACATAAATCTGTCACTTTGCTTTCTTTCTTTCTCTATGCTTGTATATGTGTGTGTGACTGTATGTTCTACTCGCATGTATGTACGTTTGTATGTTTGTACTTCGTTCAGAACCTTTGCTGCTGATGCTGTCAATTCAAACAAAAATTATGATCCTGAAAAGTAGATTATCCTTGATTTATTGTCGCATCATTCGAAAGTTGAAAGCCGGCGTTGAAATTGCGTTTTTTCCTCACTCTCTGCTGCTTGATTTTGGCTGCATACACATTTGTTTTTGGAATTCTATGTACCATGTGTTTCTCCCCGCAACGTCTTCAATTAGTTATGTATACTTCTGTCAGTCGGTCTGTCTGTCTGTCCGCTGGGGCTGCCTCATCTTCAGCAACATTTCTCTTGATTTCATTCGAATTTTCTCTACGTTTCTTCACATTTCCTTGCTTTCTCTGTGTTGTCTAATGTGACATTTTCTGTTTTTTTCTGCCCTTATTCTATTCCATATCAGTTCAGCAAACCCTGATAAGTCGAAGCACATCAAAACAATTTTCAATTCAATTCAATTCCGTGTTTGAGTGAAAGTGTCTATCTGCTAGTACGAACGATGAGCGTATTTCCATTTCAGATTTGTATATGTTTCAAATAAATAACAACGAGTGCTGCTGGATGTGCACAATAAATAATTCAGCTTCAGGTTCAGGTTTTTCGTCTTTTTTTCTTTCCAATGATAAAGGCTAAAAATGATAATAAATAAAATTAAATGCGCTTGTGTTTGTTGCATGCGTGTGTATCAATTGAATTATGTTCGTGTGAATGTGTCATTTGGACTCATATGCATGTGTTCTTCTTTTAGCTTCTCATCATTTCTGAATTACTAACTCGTAGGTACTTCATTTCTGGTTGAGAAGTTGTTGAAGGCCGCTCGCTCTTGTTTGGCAGAGAACGAATAAGCAAGGAGGATTGTTTTTGGAAATTCATAGACTCTTCTCTCTTTTTGTGCAAACTCGTTTTTTGTAGGAAAACTAGAAAACATTTTTTTTATTGGGTCGTATTGCTATGACCTACTTTGCAGAAATTTAGCCCAGAGAGAGAGAGAGAGAGAGATAGAACAACTTTCAATCAATTCGATCTTTACTTTAGTAAATACTCGATGGATTTTTTATTATACAGAAGTATGTAGAGCGCAAGCTAAGTTCGCTTAGATTCCGTACCTCTTACCAAGACCTTCACTGTTACCTATCCATCCCATCCTTAAAGCGTTTACTTCACTTTTATCCTTCGCTGGGTCTCTCTGATTTCAACTGCATTTATTTATTTATTTATTCTGTTTCATTTACTTCATTACCTTTTTTGGAACAGGCACAACATGGGTGAATGCGACACCCAGGGCCAAGGCCCTCTGATTTCTTAACCTCGATCGTAACACAAACTACTCTCACTTTTATAATTTCCTCAATATTCTTCTGCTATTTAAATAACATTATAAATAACCAACTTGTTGTCTTTGGCATGGTGTTTGAATTCGGATTCTAAAAGAGGAAATGCAAGTGGGCAATTTTGCATTCACAGTTGGTTTGGTTAGTCAAGGATAAGCTCGATTATGGCTTTGAATTTAAATTTTTTCTTAAGGTAATAAAGTGAGAAGACTTCCTGAAATATTATTTATAATTTTTCCGTCACTAGATGTCGCGTTAGAAGCGTTAAAATTTACGGAAAGTGTAAATAAACTCAACGATGAAAACAGGGGTGACAAAGGCGACATGGGATGAAAATATCTAAAAAAATCCCTATAATTCTGTTAATAAGATTAAATGTTCTTTAAATTGATCAGATCTTCTTTGAAGAAAGCCTAAAGTTTTAATTAAAAAATTCCAATGCAATGAATAACAAAGCAAAAGAGCTCAGCTTTGCCATTCCGAACAGTGATGAACTCCTTATAAATACTCGTATATAAAAAAATATGTAATTTGAAAGAAAGAACGAAAAAAACACATTTTTCATGTCAATCTAAATAACCCCTTTCGATAAATTTATAGCACGGAAAAGGAACAAACAAAAAAGCACAAATAACTCACCAAAAATAGACTATGAACGTACAAAGAAAAATATAAGAAAAAAATTATATAAAATGAAAGAATAAAATCGAAAACAACTAATCAAATTTTGACAATAAAAATCCACCTCTCACTGTATTTGCGCTCACCGTATTTGCTCTCACTGTGTTTGTGTGTGTGTGTGTGCAAGTGATTGAAGCGCGAAGAGTCTTTCGCGTTCGGGTAATAAAGGGGGCATGCTCTGGATGATGGAAATGAGAGAAATGAGGGAGCATGCAGCGAATGAGATGGAATATGGCGGCGACGGACTGACACCAGCAGAACAAAAAGAAGAGAATAGGCAGGAGAGAGAAGAGAAGAGGCAGTATTGAGAGCAGGCAGCAGCTAACAGAACCTTTTGAAATACATAGAAAATTACCACTTCCAAAAAGAAAAGAAGTATAGTATTTATATACTTAGAACAATCAGACACACACAGACATATGCCACACACATACATACATTTACATCAAGCTAACTAACACACGTAATAAAACAATGTCACGCAATTTAAAAAATGTCAAAAATTGAGTGATTTACAAGCAGCAAACGGATGGATACCAAACGAAAATTCATAAAGAGACAGACACACATCCACAGACACACATCCACAGACACACATACACACACACACACACACACACACACACAATCATTTCTACACATTTTCAGCTTGATGTTTTTCAAACGAAAGGAGTTCAATTCATATGCTACACTACAAACTTACGCACATAATATTTTCTTTTGTATTCATTCTGTTAATATTTTATAAATATTTTATTTCTATTTTGTCGCATAGATCATACAAAAAAGAAAGCAACAACAACAACAATAAGAAGTTAGACGAGCAGACGATGAAGAGGATTGGTATTAATAAACTAAAAACTTTGATATAGACCGACTTTTTATGCACCCTTCACTATTCACTCAGTCTGTCGAGAGTATCTAATTAGCCCATTAGCATTCAGTGACACCAAATGGCTATGCAATTTCGCCCTATCTTTTTTTACGGACATATTGTGAAATTATTAAAGGCGCGTGTCAAAAAGTTTACAACTCTATCTTTTTATCTTTTCTGGTTCTCGGTTGTCATTAGTGGGTTAAAGAAAAATAATTAGACAGTCCTACCAATTGACCCTAATTATGGGATTCTGACATTTTTTTTTGATTCGAATCTCCATTGAAAAGTGACATAGGAAATTTATGTAGATTCGCGTTTTTCAGTATTCGTATAATGACGCATGGATGCGAATGTTTTGTACACACATCCTGTATGTTATGTCGCTGACATGACTAGCGCATAGCAGAGGTGAGTTGTCCTGGAACCGGACTAGGCATTTCTTACGAAAATTTTTTATCCTTACTTTTTACTTTACTTTTAATGGCACAACAGCCCATGGAGGGCCTAGGCCGAGCTTTTCGCAAAAGTTTGATCCAAGTCTACGGAATAATTCACTCACAACTCACATCAAGATTTTAAGATACTCAAATCTAGAAGAACATCTACTGATTTTCTAGCACTCAGAAAGTTTGAAGTCTCTGGTCTGAGAAATGTTGGAAAATTTTCGCCTGAATTTTTTCATTCAAATTTCTTAAAAAAAAATATTGATTTTGTTTATTAAAATCAATGATTTTTCCATTAATTTTGTGAATACCTCAACTTATTCCACTGTGCTTAATGATTTTCTTCATTAAAATTAATGATTTTGTTCAATAAGTTTAATGAATTTTTCATAAATTTTGTTATAAATAATTTTTCTGATTCTGTTTCTGCTAAGAATTTGTTTTTTATTTATTTATTAAATTTGAATAGCTTATTATATTCTGAGAACTAAATTTAGATATTAAATTATGTATATATTATTTGCAATAATAATGTGAATGAATTTGAATAATAATGAAAATTAAAAACATTTATTTTCATGTTCAAAATATTCTTTTATTATCGGTGGTCATTTTTCGATGTCCATGCCTCATTTCTTTGGTGCATTTTTTTACACATTCCTAAACACTTTCTTTACTACACTTTACTACAGAATTTTGAATTTTTGCGCATCAAAAATTGACAATGTATATTCTGCTTTTCAAAATACCATAGACAAGCCTTTTTAAAGAAAACCAAAACTTTCTCTGAGGTTTCTTTGTTTTAAAAGATTTTTCCTCATCTATCTTTCACGTCCTTTGCCAGTATCGGCACCTAAATAAATCAAGTACTCCTACAATTTATACCATAAATCAAAAGAAGTGGAAGCAGAAATCAAAAAAAGAACAGAAAGAAAGCAGATGAAATGAGAGAGACTCGTCGTGTGCTGGCTGCCGTTGGGTGACGTCACGATTTGAGAACAGAACGACATAGAAAACATCAAGGAGGCAGTCAGGAAACTAACAAACAAAAGAACAAACATAAAAAATCAAGAGAAGAACCAAATATGATATATGCAATACAAGCGAATTTTCGTTTAAAAATTATAGTTTAGATGGAAGGAAAAATTAACAACTCGTAAAAGCATAAAAGCATTAAAACATAAATAAAACTATAACAAGAAATACCTCAATTTCATGGGCCGAGACGGAGACAGCATGCGGTGCAGCATGTACGCCTTGCAGCGAAAGGATGCGCACATGCGCAGTTTGAAGGATTTTCGACAGCAGTTGTTATGTACAAGTTATGTACAAAAAACGTCAAATATTAAAAAAGCAGGAAAGTGAAACTGTGAAAGGAAATGAAAGATGAAACAAAATTTTACCTGCAGCAGCAGGACATAAACGAATAACGAATTATTGTAAATTTTTTAGGAATGGGCGATGAATCTCCAGCTCTCCATCAAGGACTATCAGTTTTATAGAAGAGAATTGCTGTTTAGAAGTTATTCCTTCATAGAAATGTGTATATCAGCTGTGATGATTTACTACATCACATTTTCCTAAATTCTTTCGAATGTATCCTAACAATTTCTATGGACATCATAATAATACAAGGTAATGTAGGTAATGTCATTATGCGAAATGGCTGTCACCTTGTTAGAATTGAAAAAAATTAGGGAAAGTTTATTTAAAAAAGAAGTTGAAGGGAATTAAGTTGAAAAAATGATATCGGTCAAATGAGCACATCCTCAGGTGAAGCGTAGGGTTCGGAACGAGAAATACAAATTTCTTAATCATCATCTCCACAGACGAGATTCCAACATTTTCCGTTCTTATTAACAATGTTATTAATCTGATACAAACTTACTTAGTTGAGAATGTGTATCCAAAAAGTTATTATTGTGTTCTATACCATAGCAGTGCAAGGATAAAGATGCCGAACTTCGTCACAAAAGTTCCAAGTGACACTCGGCACATTAAAATCACCAAGGACAATCAACGAATCAGTTGTTCTCATTATAATGCAAATTGTTTATAAGAAAGAAGCTTGCTTAAGATAAGTATCATCAGTTGAATAAGACGAGATATACGAACAAGTAATAAATAAATATGAATTCTTATGCGGACATAATAATTCAATGTCATCAGAATAATCTAATGGGTGAACCGCAAATGGATATCAAGACTGAACGGCAATTAGGATACCGCGCCATGTTTATGAAGACGATCTTTTCTAAAAATTTTAAATTAGTACAAAAGTAGGTTTAAGCCAAGATTCAATGAAAGCTAAAATGTGCGCATTACAAGAAAACCTTTTAAGATATAAGTAGGTTGTTCAACTTTTAATTTATCCCTCTGACATTTTGATATATAATATTTTCAAGTTTTTTGGATCCACACGAGGAATGCGTGCAACCCTCTCTGAGTCTGGTCTAGGTTTATAAACAAACTCTTTCACAATTGCACCTTTTGGGCAAAAGTTTATGTCAACGATTTTATCAAACATCTCAGCCGGAATACTAATTTTAAAAAAAGAAATATTTCTTTGATATGAAAAGTAAAACTTAAGAACAGAAAGGTCATCAAATTCAATTCTAGGTTTTATATGGAATTTTATGTCATCGACTGTAGTGCCGTTAGGAAAACGAGAGACACAAACAGTTTTTTTTTTTGTAGCTTGCTTAAGATAAGTATCACCAGATAAGTAATATAAGACCTACCAGTAGTTGAATACCAGTAGTATTCAACTACTGGTAGGTCTTTTTTTTTGAGCAGGTGACTCATTGATAGATGAAGGTACAATTTGGTGTTCAATTGAAGTTGACACAGTAATAGTGGGAACAGCTGGAGATTCATCAATAACTATGGGAGATTGATTCATAGGCAAAGGAGAAGATAATAATGTTGGAGAAACATCGGTGGCCCTAGATGGAGTAAGAGATTGAATGGCCTTTTTACGCGCAGGGTTTAAAAAAGTGCTTAAATTGTATCGATTCTCAACATCACTCAATCTGTTCCTAGTTATATTGAAAATGTTGAGAGTTATGAACGTTATTAGGTTTGCCATAGAGAGAACAGGCTGCTCAGACGATCGTTTCGGAACCAGCCATGGTTCCTCATCAGTGATCTTAGTGGTAAATATTACAGCTTACATCATAGCAAACGGGGACGACAAGGAAAAGCCGGTTCATCCGCAGCAAACGAGTTGATGGTTCTTCGTAATGAACTACTTAGCAACAAATGCCAGTAGAATGGCCAGTAGAATCCTCTCGTATTCGCCTTCGCCGCCCTAATTTATTCCGCCATGATTGACTCCAATTGGTTGATTGGTTGCGGTGTTAAAACGTAAATTTCTTTTTCTTTCTTTTTTTTGTTGGGATAAAATTGTGTGTAATAAATTGTGTAATTATAAAATGTTAATCATAATTTTTAAGGTTATGGCAAGCATGAGTATTTAATTTTCTTCTGTCTCACTGAGCGAGATTTATGACATTTCAACGAATTTCGAATCGATTGTGTTCTTTCGTTCTTTCACTCTTTCACTTATTTACTGGCATGATTGCTCCTTCTCGCTTTTTATTGATTGCCATTGTTTGATTGGTTTCGGTATTAAAACGTCAATTTTTTCTTAAATTTTTTCCCACATTTTATATTCTTTGTTTTTTCTTCTTGTTAATTTTTTTGGAACTATGTAATAAATTTTCATATTTTCTTTATATCTACGAATTTATTATAATTATAAAATGTTAATGATAATCTTTAAGATTTCTTCAAATTTCGTTGACAGCTTCCTTTCTTAAGTGCTGCCCGCTTGAGTTCTTTTAATATGAGCGTAGGCAGTTTGAACATTTTGGAAAGGGAGAATCAGACTAGTTAAAGGAATGGGGAAAAGAACATCGAACTTGATAATGGCTTAACGTTAAAGGTTCTAGCCGATGTAAGAAAGGTTCTTTACCATCTTCTGAGCCAGTTTTGTCTTAGAATAAGTATTACCTATCATTTAGTTTTGTTTGTTAATCATATTTTAATATTCGCTTGTAGTATGTTAAAATCTAATTTTAGTGGGATCTATAGTTTTGTTGAACCATCACTAGTAACATTGGATTTACCCTTTGCTGTGCTATTTCCAATGTATGAAGCCATCACTGAGCTCTCTTTATTTTGATGCTAACGATAGCCACAAAATCTTAATCAATATTTTCTGTCAGCAGAACAATGGACTTAAAATTACACATTTTAATGCTCGAAATTTAAATCGCGAAAAATCGGATGTAAAGTATATATTTGAAGAGTCTGCTGTTGATATTAAAGGTGTCTCTGGAACTTGATTCAATAGCGATATTCCAAACTGTTCACATGACCTTCTCAATTATAATTTGATCCGTAACGACAAGCGTGGAAAAAAGTGAGGGGGTGTTGCAATTTATTTCAAAAAGTACTTGAATTTCAAAGCTGTAAGTCAGTCAAATGGCAGTGATGTTGTATTGATATAAGTTATTGTTGGCGTGTGTTTAATGTGTTTAATACTAATAGGTGTCACAGTCTTGATAATTTTCAGTCTGATTTGTCTACGCGTCTAATTGGCAATAATTTGTAGTGTTGCAGTGTTACAACTTGATGATGTTACAACATGTGGGCTTAGCTTTGTAAACAACTGTCTCCCCACGCGTTTTGCGAATAATGTTAAACCTAGTTTGCTCGATGTTTTTATCGTTTCAGATATTAATCTTTTTTCTTTTTATGACAAATTATCTTTTATTTCTGACCACGATTTAATCTTCTGTACACTTTAACTTCACATTGTACCGCAATGAAGAGCAAACATAATAAAGAGAGCCTGCTCGTAATGGATCTTGAGTCCATCCAGTGGAATATCTATCGCTATTTGGTATCAGTTGACCAAAAGCTTGATTTCCTTGTTGATAATAAGCAGTATATTTTCAATCAGCACGTTCCTCTGAAGGCAGTTAAGATTACAAATGCCCGTGGTCCACTGAACAAGTAAAGTCTGCCATTAAATTACGTAACCGATTATTCACTACTGCAAGTAACCAGGCAACCTTTCTCACTCACCAGTCCAAACGTAATTTCTGTAGATCAGAACTGAGAACATCTCTTTCTACAAAAACACTGGAATAATTAAAGTAAATTTGGTGCCCATAAAAGTGACACACACATTTGTAGCATGGATGCTAGATATTCTTAACAACTATTTTATATCTGCGCTTACAGACATAAATACCGTAGTTCCGGTTCCAGTAACTCTGAAAATCGTGTTGATGCATCTTTCAGTTATCAGCAGTCGCTGAAGCTGATGTCTTCAAATGTATAATGAAGATTAAGTCAATTGCGATTGGTGCTCATGGGATATCACTTAAATTTTTAAAACTTATAACTCCTTACATAATGTTATAGTTTTACCACCTCACGCTATCCGACAATGTGGAAACGCAGCAACTGAATCACAGGACTATCGATCAATAAGCATACTATACTACCTGCATTGTCCAATGGCGACTCAAATTTCTGAATACCTACACGAGAAAAGGTTACTAAACTCTCTTCAGTCTGGGTTTAGATCGGGGCATAGTTGCTCCACTGCAATGTGAAGATTAGGGATGGCATTCGAATTCGCTATGGCAACAATTTGCTGACCTTACTTTGTTTGTTAGACTTTTGAAAAGCATTTGGTAGTGTGAATCATTTGTTATTGTGTGATAAACTTAAGTATTGGTTTGGTCTTTCCGATTATGCCACAAGGCTGCTGGGCAGCTACTTACATGGTCCAGTACAGATAGTTTTTGTTTTTTGTTTGTTTTGATACAGTTAACACACAGGGGATACCCCTATGAATGCAGAGCATTGTGTTGATTGGAAGGAAAATTTGTAGGTGGGAGGAAGAAGGGAGGAGAAGTAGTGATGAGAGTTTTCTTTAAATTTTCAAGGATTATAATAATCGGGGAAAATATTTGTAGAGAGCTTATTCCAAATGCGATACGATAGATAAACGAACTTTCTCTGTAATGTGTTGCGCGGTGGAACACCGTGTCTACGTGGAAGGCGTGAGTTCCGCTTGCTGTTCGTGTAGTTCTGGTGAATACACGAACTCAGCTTGTGCATCTCAGCAGAACTTCTTCCGTGAAAGCAACGGTAAAACAGAGAGACGCAAGCCACGTTTCGACGAGAAATTTCTACGGTGGGTCATTAAGCAATTCGTTTTCTTAAGATATTTGACCAAGAGGAAGTTAACTACACTTTCCATGACTTTGAATGGTGTGGATCAGATAGTTCGCAGGGTGTGTAGTCTTACCCTATTTAGGAACCAGTTGGACATTGGCAACCTTCCAACAAGACGAAAGTTATGTATGAAATGTTGTGTATGAAATGTTGAAAAGATTGCGCAACGGTCGCGTCAGCGTTGTCGCACAAGCTCGAAATACGTGGGCTCGAATGCCATCGGGTCCCGAAGCCTTGCTTATGTTAAGATTTGCAAGAACTCTTTTAACTACTCGAGTTCGAAAATGAACATCAGGCATAGCACAAGATACAGATTCGATAACGGGCAGTGGTTGATCGCTAGCTGGCAGAGACAAATTCTCTGCGAAAATGTTAGCTAAAAGTTTCGCTTTATCAACCAAGCTAGTGACGAGGCGATCACCTATAAAAAGAGTTCGAATTGACGAAGTCGTTTGGTTCTTTACTCTCTTTACAAATGACCAAAAATTCTTAACACCCCTATGGAATTGTAAGACTTTGTGCCTCAAGCGCTGTGCGTGTAGAAACTTTTCGCGCTTTAGAGTGGCATTACAGCGATTTCTTTCCTGTGTACGCAACTGTTCAGTATTGACATTCTTGTTAGATTGCCAGTTCCTGAAAGCAACCTCTTTGGACCTGACTGCTTGTCTGCAAGTCGCATTAAACCATGCATTGTCTTTGGGTTAAAAGCTAATCGTTTTATTGGGAATGAAAGACCGCATTCCTAATACAATTATTTCTTCTACGATTTTAGCACTGGTTTTTATGTTTCTACCGGTAAAAAACACAATTTCCAATTACAGTTTTCAAAAAGGTTATTGAGGTCATTCCAATTTACCTTTTCGTAAAACCACGTTAATCGCTTTGGAGCTACCGTCAAAGGGTTGTGGATTCTAGAATACGGAAAGATGCTAAAATGGTACAGTGGTCCGAGTTCCCAAGAGGTGCGTGGACATTTACATCATATTTGTCGTGATGTGAAGTAAGAAATAGGTCAAGGATGTTTTGGGCTTGCCCTGCGATACACGGAATGTGTGTCGGTTCGATCACTAATTGAGTCAGGTCGTTCGACTCGGCAAATTACTCGACATACACACCATCGGGTTCTGTGTGACTTGAGTGACACAACCAATCCCAATTGTGAACAGTGAAGTCACCAGCAACCACACTTTCACTGCACGGACATGATTCCAAAATAGAAGCTATCGAATCATTAAAAGTAAAATCCCTATCAGAATTCGGGCTTCTATAAAGAAAACAGCATTGCAGCAAATGAGACTTGATGTTGAACTTAACCCACATGGAGCTGAACTCAGCATCCGCATAGCATATAAAAATGGTGCTGGCACTGGTACGCGACATCCTCATTAGTAAAAAGGGCAAGACCCCTGTGGGGGGAGCACAATGGCACCAGCCGATACCCTGGTACGTGAAAAACCAGTGAAACTGTACCCTCACATACCTGAGGGTACAGTCTCACCTAGTGCCATTATATGAGGTATATGGAGGTTTATAAATACATATATAGAAAAGGAATTCGATCTAAGTCCGCGAATATTACAAAAAGCTATACTAAAATTCACCAACATTTATAAGCTTAGACAAAATTAAAACAAGACAAGAGGCAGGGAATGCAATTATAGTAAGACACCGATAAAGAGATAGACAGCCAGTGTGGCAAGTGTTTTGCCTTTACCAATGTCGACTAAGACCGCATATAGCGGTCTGATGGAAAAGACATTCGTTCAGGCGTTCCGCAGGAATCTGTTCTTGGTCCTCTTCTCTTCTCCATGTTCATTAATGATATTTTTCGGTTGGTAGCCATGTTACAAATCGTTTGTACTGTCCAATCATAGGAGCAAAATTGTATTGCGTGATGTACCTCCTCTTTATGTTGGTCAAGTGAAGCTGCTGTTTGTTAATAAAATTCGTTATTTGGGTATACTTACATATCAACTCATCGCTGTCTCGCGTCCATCACATTAACAATGTTGTGTCTAAAGTCTACTATATGTTGCGAAATTTACGTATGTCCACCAATTTTTCCCCTTGGAAACCAGAAAATTACGTGTAAAACAACTAGTTTTTCCTTTGCTTACGTATTCTGAACACGTGTACTGTGAACTGGACTCTCAATCTCTTCATAAGCTGCACATAGCACTGAACGTTGATACTAGATATGTTTTTGGCCATACATATATCCAATTGGAGGAAAGATACTCTTGGGTGTGATTTGGACGACTATTTTAAAGCAAGACTTACAGTTAATAGGGCTCCCGATTATCTATATAAAAAATTTAAATTTGCACAATCCTCCAGAACCATGCCGATAATTTTTCATTAGCGCCATTAGAACATGGCGAACATAAGAACATAAGATCAACCATTAGATCTCAGATTAAAAAAATGGCATAGCAATGTTTGAAAGTTCTATTGGGACGGTACCTACCAAGGTTCCGGAAGGGGGGGAGGGGGTGGGAGGCATGGGTACTTACAGACCTTCCGGAAGTGGTGGGCGAGGAGGGTGCCTACAGTACTACCAGAAGGGGAGAGGAAGGCAAGCATACATACAGAGCTTCTAGAAGGAAAAGTAAGGTGAGAGTAACAACAGAGCGTCCTGAGAAAGTGAGGGAGGTTATGTTACAGACCTATTCGAACGGGAGAGGGCAGATTTTTCAATATGTTCTTTGAAAATTGTTTTAATTGAGTAGTATTACTGATCATAATGTTTAAAAAATTTCACTATTATTACTAAATTATTCGCCATTTTGAATTGTCTATTTTATTTTATCGTAATTTTGAATCCAGATTTGTAATCAGTGACCTCTTAAATCCTACTTTACAGAATTATTGGAGATGGAGTAACTTTTCGGGAAAATCAGGCGCCATTTTGAAACGGTTATCTTGTTCTTTTAGAATTTTGGAAACAGGTTTGTAATCAATGGCCACTTAAGTCCCTATATACTTAATTTCGTGGAGTTGGGGTTATTTTTTGAGAAACCATACGCCATTTTGTTTCTTCTGTTTCGTTTTTATTTCTATTTGGATCTCATGAATTTCCCGCAAAAAATCCGCCATTTTAACTCAATCTCAAAATCGTCATCATAAAGTATGATTATCGATCGTCATATGATTTCCATGAAGATCGATCAACAACTTCTAAGTATGTACCATAATTATGACCAGGTTCCCTGAAATTGCCGCTAGTGTGCGCATTGCTTTGAAATCGCTGACAAGCGCGATCCCAATCTCTACTTATAGTATGTACATAATTGAAACGATCTTAATATTCGCAATTTATTTTCGACATTTAATTTCTTTATTCGCTGCATTCTTTCAACCTTCCTTTTCACCAATTTCTCAGCTCATTTTAATATAAACTTCAAAATTAAATCTTCAATGTGATTCGAATTGACATTTCATCTTCAACGACGCGTCGTGTCATTGGCGGCTTGGTGCTTTTTAATGCTTCTCTCTTTTTCGGCCACCATTTTAATCGATTTTTATTACACTCGCGTCATCTTGTCCTCTTTAAAACTGTTAGCCCCTTTCCCTTCACCAAATCTTGTGCGTCCCCACACACTTTAATCATTTAATGTTATATTTTTTTAGATTGGTTTGGTTTGGTTTGGTTTGGTTTGGTTTGGTTTGTGTTTCTTGTGGTCATTTAATTTGAATTTCTTTCGTTTTTTTTGTCCAACATGGTGTCGTTGATTTTCGCCTGCCTGCCTGCCGCCTGCGTGCCTGCCTTGGTGCCTATATGTTGTTGATGTTTTATGTTGCTATCGTTGTTTCTGTTGTTTCTGTTGTTTTTGTTGTTATTCGATTTTAGTGCTTGCATTTGTCATGGACATCTCACATTGAAAATGGTCAATAAATTCGATTGATTTATGCAGTCAAAGGCGATTAAATCGATGACGATGATGCAGAAACCCTTCATTTCATTTTGGTTGTGTTTGCTTTCCTCTTTTATGAACTCTGTTTTTTGTACTGTGTGTTTTGCTTTCATATTAACTAAATCGAATTTCGAAGTTAATGTTAAGCTCTTATTTATTCTTTTTCTATGGTTGCATGTTTTCGCTTCTTGATAAAATAATAATATTGAATGCGCGATTGGAGGAAGTTTTCAGTGTTTGACTTTTCGCTTTAAACATTCGTGTGTCATTCAGAAGCAAAGGCAATAAAGTATCTGTGATTATTTGTTGCCAAGTGGGGGACAGGAGGGTTAACCCCAAGAGCTCAACTAGAGGATCCCTCTACTACTTCTAAAGTACATCTGAAGAACTAAGAGTTTTAAAATTGTAAGACTTGATGTACCAGAGAACAGAAAGTTTCCCCTCTAGAAGCCGATGATTATCACAGTGATGGTTTTATTTATTTTTATAAATTTTAGAAGCATTATGTATAGCTTTTCTTAACAAGATTCGAGGTGACTTGGATCTTATTTTCAATATACAGTGGTCAGTCTATCCGAAAACACAGCAAGGACATCTACTCTATTCTACTCTGATCCACTAGTAACTTCGACATGGGTCCACCTTATATACACATTCCCGTAGTTCCTAGGTGTAACATAGGGCCTCAATAAATAAGTTATAATTTGATTTATTTAATGCTAGGACTTTTTTTGCTGCCAAGTACGGCCTGCTTGTAGCGCCTCTGTTCCAACTAGTCGCCTCCACGTGCTGGATGGCCTGCCTCAACTGCGACTACCTTGTGGGTTCAAGTCGAGAGTTGCTCTTGTGATGCCTTCGTGAGGTTTACGGACTGTGTGATCGATCCATTTCCCCTTGCGGCGTCGAATTTCAATATGGACTGGTACCTGTGTAATCACAGCCCAGAGGCATCACCAGCATTGGTGATGATGTTGGGCCAAAATACGCGCATAATCTTGCGCAGACTGCGGTTAATGAATACTTACAATGCTTGCACCTCACATTGGACTTGAAATTTATCTGTTTCATGCACCTAGATATATGTGACCATCTCCGAACTTTGTCCAGCAGACTAAACACAACGCCACCCTTCGATATTCGGTTACGTATGTCGGCTGCTGATCCACCACTTTTGGTGATGATGCTGCCAATGCAACAAAATTTGTCCCCTTCTCCGATGTTAATACCGCGGATCTTAAAGATTTGCGGTGCGGTGGTGTTGATACACATCATCTTTGTTTTTGGAATATTAATTTTTAGGCCTGCTTGCGCTGCATGGTCGCATACCGCCTCCATCTTTGACTTTATATACGAGTGTTTGTGTGACAGCAGACAAATATCGACCGCTGCCGCCCAGATCACAGAATATGCCTCTGTTTGCCGTGGATGCTTGCCGCATCAGCAGATCTAAGACCAAGTTGAATAAGAGCTGAGACAACACGCAACCCTGTCTTACTCCTGTCTGCACTTGAATACAATTCTCTTATTTCCTTGGCATCTGAATACAATTCTTTTATAAGATTTATGATATTTTCAGGTACTGCTTTACACACGAGAGCTCTCCATATAGGATCATGTTTAAGAGTGTCGAATGTCTTTTCAAAGGCGATGAAGCACAGGTATGGCGGTATGCGCCGGTCTACTGACTGACTGAATTACTGCTCCACAATCACTCTTAAGGTGTTGATGTGATCGACACATGAGCGTGGTCGGAAGCCAGTGTGTTCTCTTCTTAGACCACTCAGCAAAGAGTCTGATAATCTTTTGTTGATTATGTGGGTTATGATTTTATTCACAATACTAAGCAGCGCTATACCCCTCCAGTTCTTACATTCGGATAAATTACCTTTTTTGAAAAGAAAAATAATAACGCCTTCGTTCAGCTCATTGGTAATCTTTCCTGAGGCCCATATATGTTTTTTTTTAGTAGAAGAATCAAACCTTGAGCACTCATCTGCGGATCAGCCTTAAAGAGTTCTGGATTAATGTAGTCTGATCCTGGAGCTTTATTATCTATTAGCCCTCCAATAGCGCTGATTACATATGTAATTTTCTTCAGCGCAGGTGTTGGAGATGCCGCACTTTATTAGATGGCGTGGGCAGTCATACGGCTGAATGGGCTGAGTGGACGATGTTGACAGCAGTTTCTCGTAACACTTCTCAAAATCTACTATCTTCTCAATAGGTTTAATCTTTTGCATCACGCTTCTCTTGCTGCTTTTGCAGACTTGTTAGGTTTTGAATTGTTTTTCTATTCATCTTTTCTGTTCACATTTACTAACTTTTGTTCAAAATTAAATTTTATCTCTAAAATTGTTTTCAATTCTACCAAAACTGGTCAACTTTCTTCCATTTTCCTGCGCTTTGTACATTGTTTGTTTGTTTTCAAAATTTGGAACTTGCTGTGGGCAACGTTAGCTTTTATAGTAATTAAAAATTGTAAAAAGGTAAAATTTAATTGTTTTTATATACTAAAAAAGGCGTCACTGGCTGAGCTCAAAATGTGCAATGCGAAAAAATAGCAACTCTGAAATATGTTAATGAAAGAGGCACAAGATTCCTCTTAAACATGGATATGCCAAAGCTTGGTACGCCATTGTTTTAGCGCAAAATTACAGCATTTGGTTTATTTATTTGCTGTGTTCCAATTGTGTTCGACATAAAACGCAAAACATGCAAAAGTAAGCGAAAACATAACACAAATTCCTTTAATATTATTTTTAATATAATTTAAAGGGTTATGATAAGAAAGAAGCAACCAGCTGCTGCAAAGGAAAACGAGAGTTTGGAGACAGCTGACAGCGAAGATGAATCTGCCCAAAGCCAGAGGTATATTGAAAATGACTCCTTTAGCAAATAAAAAATAAAACTAAATTCATTTCAATAAATTTATTTCGTATTATAAAAATTAAAATTGTGTGAGTCAGTGGGACGCCCTCAGAAGTTTACTTCTTCAGAATTTTTAATGAATATGTTTTGAAATTGTTTATGTGCTAATGTGTGCAAACATTTCTCTGATCCCGGGTTTGCTACATTTGGATTAACTCCATTTTGATCGTCTGCATATCCAATGCAAGCAACGCCCTCTGCAAAATCATCATCTCCATCAAAATATTCATTCTCAAAGCATTCGAATTTATTTGCATTATAATTACAATCCACTTACCATCATCATCATTATTCTCATCATTATAATAATCACCACGATCATCGTTATCAAAATATTCAGGTTGCATGATCTCAACATGTGGAAAATTTGCCGGTCTGAGAACTCGCGAATGTTATGAGGTTGATTAGAAACTTGGCAAATCTCGTCTATGTTTTGTTATGCAGATGCGAGTTGTCTTCTTACCACGGAGGAAAGATTTTCAGGCGAATTTTGAAGTAAATGTAGTGCCCTTCTCTTTCGTTGAGAGGCTTGGAATCTGGCCACTTCAATGACTGCCTGGTACTGTATAATCTAAGGGCTTTCGTCGGGACTCAATGAGATGAGTGTTGATGCAATTATTGGCTCTAATGAACTCATTTGCCATTCATGCTGTCTCCCTGCATTGGTCTTTGCGAGTTGTTTTTCAATGAAATGCCTCCGAGGAAGGTATGAGGCTGATCGCTTTCGCTGTGGCACGGAACAAGACAGTTAGTAGCACCATATTTTGACATCTCGATATTCTTGGCCGCCCCTGATCAAAACACACGAAACCAGATTGATCGACGAAAGGTACGCTTCCAGTGTACTAGACGTGCACACAATACGTGGTGAAAATATCGACTCAGACCACTACTTGGTTGCAGCCAAGGTCTGCACATGTCTATGTGTAGCAAATCGCGTACGGATAGGTACAAAGAGAAAGCTGGATGTCGAAAAGCTGCAATCACAACAGACAGCCAAAGTCTTTGCCAACCAACTTGCACTTCTCCTTTCGCAAAACACCCCTCAACTTGATGATATATGCGCGCAGTGGACGCACATTTCTCGCTCTATGCGTACGGCTGCCGAAGAGGTGCTAGGCTATCACCGTCAACGGCGAATATGTGGTACGTCCAAGAGTGTCGCGATGCTATTGAAGTGAAAAACGCAGTATATAGAGCCACCCTGTATCTATTACAAAGCGAGCTGCTAAGGAGCGATACAGAGAGTTGAGGAGTGAGGAGAAACGTCTCTTCAGGCTCAAGAAGAGAAGAGAAGAAACAAGGCGCGAGTTTAATGATATTGGGATGTTACGGGACAGGAGCGAGATCCGAAAATTTGTCGAAAAAATAAGACGGTTTTAAAAACGGTTATTCTTTCTGAAAGGACGAAGACGGAAATCTGGTGACAGGAGTCCAGGATATTATGAGCTTATGGTAGGAGCACTTCTCGCAGTTGCTTAATGCCAATGACAGGAATACGAGTAATCCCGCCACAGAGGAATCTGCTCCGGAAACTCCAATCACTGACGGCGTTGAAGTACCGCTGCCCGACTCTGAGGAGGTCTTAACAGCCATCGCCCGGCTGAAAAACAATAAGTCTGCAGATGCAAATGGCCTGGCTGCTGAGTTTTTTAAGACTGGCGGCGAAGTGCTCACAAAAATCATGCACGAGCTTCCATGCGGAATATGGTCGGATGAAAGCACGTCAAGTGATTGGGACCTCAGCGAACTCTGCCCAATCCATAAGAAAGTTGATTCCACGATCTGCGTCAACTACCGTGCGATAATCCTTCTTAATATCACATATATGTAAGGTTCTATTGAGCATAAGCAAGAAAGACTGAATCTCATCGTCAACAAATTGATTGGACCTTATCAGTGAGGCTTCAGGCCCAATAAATCCACTAACGATACTCTCTACGCCAAATCTTGGAAAAGTCCCGAGAAAAGCAGATCAACACCCACCATTTATTTGTCGATTATGAAGCCGACTTCGTCAGCACAATTAGGAATTACTGGTACGCCTCAACGGTCTATGGTCCAAAATATGAAGACGACATGTAACGAATAAGATGGAACCGTGAGCTGTTAATTCAAGCCATGTTAGGGGAACACGCAGAAGAGGACGTCCTAATCTGCGTTGAAAAGACCAGGTACCTGCAGACCTGGCTGCACTTGGCCTTGCATTTTCACACAATTCGATATCATTTTACCGAACCCATTTCCCCACTATGTCTCAAATATTTTAGTATAAATACAATTTTAGAAAATATGTAACTTCTGTAGAAATTCGCCTATTTTTGAAAAGTTTGGTCAGTTGTAGTACCTGAAAAAGATTATGGGGACTATAAGGTTATACTTTCAATATCAAGATTTTTAATTTATCTAGATGAATTTTACATTGCAAATAAAAAATAATTGTTCTTATAAATTTTTGCCTTCCAAACAAGCATTTCAAGCATTTACCTGACCGCTTTCGTAATCTAAGTGGCGGTTTGAAAGCTAGAATATGCACAAATTTTTAGCAGTAGTTACCTTTGGATGGACAATGGGGGTCCATAAGATGAACAGCCTCTTTTACCTTCGGACTCGTATTTATTTCCACCGCTTTATTGCCCCGCTTACGTAGTTTTCATCACCATAACTCAATCGACGCACACCAAAAGCAAAACAGGTTGATTAAACTTATTTGAATTTTTGGAAATTCTTCTTTTTGAATGTTTTTGTTGCAGGCAGGTTATTTGGAATAATAATAAAAATAAATCAATCAATATCACTAAATTAAACATAAAAATCCAAATGAAATCATTCTAAACAAAAATATACAACATTAAATAATAACAAAAACCAAGAACAATAAACATGCAACAACAACTTTAACAAAATAAAAATGAAATTCAGCAACTGATAAAAAAAAATAAAATGAAATGAAGCAAAAATGTTGGAAACCAAAAAGAAGAAGAAGAAGAAGAAGACGATGAGTTTCATGTGGTGTTGCGTAGTACAGCAACAACAACTGCAGCAGCAACAACCAACGTCAGCTCATTGGATCCTAATTCCCAATAACGAATTTAACCAATTTACTCAAATGCTAATTTATGGCCGAATGATCCCCAGGTAGCACACACTCACACATACACACACAAATACTGCTGCTGCATGTATGCCCCATTGGAGCCAGAGAGAAAGACGAATAGAGATTGAAAGACAGGCAGACAGACAGACAGACAGACAGACAACACACAGTCACAGGAGGCATATAATCAAATATAAGAGCCAACAACCAAGACGTCGACGACGACGACGACGACAACTCGCGCGTTAAGATGAATACAACCAAACACAAAAACAACAACAAAAACAACCACAATATCAATAACAAATATGGAAGCAACATATATGCGCGATCACCGTCGCCATCAAGATCGCCACCACACCACAAACCATTGCCATCACTTGCAGTAACAGTATAAAACAACAACAACCACAACAACAGGTAACAAGTAACAAATAGCAGCAGCAGAAGCAATAATAATAACAGCAACAACAACAACCACTTCAACATGATCAACAACAATAAAATAATAGCGTGCGGCGGGGAAAATAAGCTTGAAAGTCAACGGCAGTTGACTGGCTACACGCCAGTGTTGCCAAATCTAGAATTTCAAAATCCACCAGAACTCCAAAAAAAAAAAGCATTGTTAAGTAGGCTGTGGTTTTATGTTGTCAGATTTTGCTCGGCGAACACCATGCAATTGTTGCTGCACCGAACACGAAGAGAGAGCTTTTACTCACTCTCACAAAGAGCACGATCCAGCATGAGTTAAATGACCAGCGAGCACGCCGAATATTCAGAGTGGCAATAAGTTATTCTACAAAAAAGGAACAAAAATGTATGAAAAGTAGTAGAAGACATGCAAACCTGTACATCATTATTTTCATTTGCAGAAAAGCGAAGTTACGTATATTTTTACTAGTTGAAAGTGAATATTGAATATATTATTTATAAAAATATTGAAGTATGGAAAGTATTTGCATATACAACATATTAGCTGAATTCCCGATGTGATGCAAATGGTGTTGATACGACACTTGCCCTGAAGTTGCCGCATACATATCCTCCACTACCTCAACCGCTTTTTTTATAATCAGCCGGTGGCCTGTCCAAAAAATTACATTATTTGCATAATTTCTTGCACATTCAATTACATTATTACTTTCACTCTCCATATTGACAAAATCGTTTAAAGTTTTTTGGTATACCATTTAGTGTTGCCGTATTAAAAAGTGGTCGCTGTGGCGTAGTGGTAATGCGTTGGACTGCTATGCAGAGTGTCCGGGGTTCGAATCTCGGCACAGGCAAAATCAAAAAGTAGAAAAAACGGCACCATCTCTTGGCAGGCAATGGCAAACCTACAAGAGTAAAAATTGCTATGAAAAGCTTTTCACTTCGCCGTTCGGATTCGGCATTAAACTGTAGGTCGGGTCCATTCATGTGCAAATATAACACGCACAACATGAGTGGATGCGAAAAGCGAAAAGCTCGGCCTAGGCCCTCCATGGGCTGTTGTGCCATTAAAAGTAAAGTAAGTAAGTATTAAGAAAAAACTGAATTCCGACGAAAGCAACTGTGTTCGCCGAACAGTCGAACACCAGCATAACCACGACCTTAGTAGCCACTCTCGCGCGCTCCCCGATCACTCTCTCTTTTGTTAATACTCACTTCCTTGCTTTCGCTCTCGTTTAGGTCAGTGCTCGATGTGGTGGTTATATTCGAGTTCGTTACAGAGTTGCTTTTGATCGAAATTCAGGTTTGTTTAATACTATTGTGTTCGCAACGGCAACACTAACTGGTATACCAAAAAACTTTAAACTATTTTATCAATATGGAGAGTGAGAGTAATAATAAATATAATTGAAAAATTATGCAAATTATATAATTTTTTGAGCCGGCAGCCACCAGCTGGATATAAATAAATCTTTGAGGTAATGGAGAATATGTGGCAACTTCAAGGCAAGAGTCGTATCAACAACATTTGCATCACTTCGTGAATACAGCTAATATGTTGTATAAACACTTCTCATACGTAATTCTTCAATAGTTTTATAAATAATATATTTAATTTTAAATAATCTTAATTATATTATATAATCTTAATTTAATTATATAATCTGCAAATGAAAGTAATAATGTACAGGTTTGCATGTTTTCGTACTATTTTGCATACACTTTTGTTCCTTTTTTTTTGTAAAATAACTCATTGTCACCCTGAATGCTTGGCGTGCTCGGTGTACATTTCACCCAGCATATCGTGTTCGTTGTGAGAGTTAGTAAAAGTTCTTTCTGTCTTCGTATTCGGTGCAACAACAATTTCATGGTGTTCGCCGAGCAAAATCTGAATATGACCACAGCCTAACTCTCCACGGTTGACAGTTGAGAGTAACTGGTGCATGCTGAAAAACTTTGAAAACTAAAAATGTGCTTTTTGGTTGGGTTGCAAAACAGTAATGATTATCTGGAAGTTGTTGTTGGTTTTACCTGCTGTAAATCGTACTTATCTATGTACCATACTTATATGTAATAATAGTACAATATCTTTTTCATGTGGCTGCCTTGCAGTTTGGCAGTGTTTTTGTTTATTGTGTGTGTGTGTGTGTGTGTGTGTGTGTGTGTGTGTGTGTGTGTGTGTGTGGGCGCTACTCTGCCATAGTCGTCATCATCATCATTTATATATTGAATTTATTGAATTGAAGTAAATCAATTCATTGACTATTTATGTACATACATGTCTACATGAAAATCTGTATGATGAATTTTCATCTGAGAAATTGATGGAGGTGGTCGTGAATACTCAGCAAAATATCAGATTATTTCTCAGGCTATTACTGCAATAAATTTAAGCTACCACTATGAAGTTGTAAATGTGCTGAACAAATTAGGTGATTCATAAGGTTTCGTGTCATGTCGTATTGTCATAATGTTGTAAAATTTTGAATGAAAAATGGGTGAATTTACCACAATTGAGAAGATACGACACTGACGACATCCTGTGAATCATTAAATTACTCTTATTTTGTTCACAGAGAGAGAGAGAGAGACAGACAGCAATTGACAATCAACCACATAATGGACATAGGTATCATGAGCAGATGAGATGAAACTAAGGAAGCAGAAGTTGACCCTTTTATAAAATAACCAATCTCTACATACGAGGCTTCAACTTTTTTGGTGCTACCATGTTCCGTGCCTAAACGAAATCTATAATATCGTTCTCCGTGATTTCGTCGTAGAGACTTCATTTTCCGTTCGTCCGACTTCTCCTTGCCTTCTTTCTTATTTTAATAGCACAACAGCCCATGTACATAGAGCCTAGACCGAGCTTGTCTACCTTAACATTGCATAGGCATTGCATGGTAAATGCTCATAGGTTTTGTCGAGTAGTACGTAGAAGTCATCATGATGATACAGTTTGTCGCGAACCATTTATGCAAGACACAACTTTTGTCTCAGATCGTGGAAACTGTAGTAGATGCTCTTTTGGAGCAACACTGTCCTGTCCATCGCAGTTCCTCGATAGCAGTGATATTTACCGAGGACATCTGCCAGCTGGATAAACGCACTTCACCTGTAGAGGATTTGGACATTTCGGTTCATTATTCGAAGCTGGTTGAGGGTGTTATTTAATGAGGTGTAGGTCGACTTGAGGGGGAGAAGCGCAGGATAGAACATGACTTACACAATCGGGAGGCTACCACGAACTTTACCTGGTTCTCTCCGCCCCCAAGACCCCTGGTTTAATGTTTACATATTTCTTACATAAGTAATGGCAGTTTACACTGACGCAAGCATAAAAAACTGCATGAGAGGACTGGCAGAAAAGAAAGGTAGTAAGAAAGACATGGAAGTTTTACGCTCTATTTATTACTACCTTACTTTTCTACCTGTCTCCATCGCACAGTCTTTCATGATTGCGCCAGTGTAAACAGCCACATTTGTACCAATGTTTAATATACACCTGACAAACAGTTTACTGTCCGTCTAATTAACATATTCTCTATATTGTTCAAAAAGAAAGTGAGAGAGAGAAAGCTATTAGCAATGAATTAGGTACCCAGTTTGCTGTGAGAACTATCAACATCGAGAGAGAGAGAGAGCAATAAAAAGAGAGAATGAGAGCTTCAAAAGGCTATGTGCATACTAATATTCGAATTTCTACAACGAGCAAGCTCAATTACACCTTCACTTTCTGTCAATTCTACATGTGCCAAAGTATTTAAAAGCATAAATTCCCAATTGCTATCAACGAAATACTCGTTGCCAAAATAAGACAAATCAAATAAAAACCTGTTGCATAAATACATTTTCAAACATGTTACATGACTGCATGTCAAAAGCAATTGATGCAAACGAAGAAACGAGCAACGGACATACTAACTGAAGCGAGAAAGAGAGAGAGAGAGATAGAGTGACAGTGAGCCTCAACCATTTCGCAGTCTAAGTGTTACACAAACACTCGCCGGCCATTCCACCTGGACTGCCTCACCATACCTGCGTCAAGGTGTGTGTGTGTGCGTGGGTGGTTTTCACACGGCAATGGTGTCAATTAAATTGCATTGGCACAGCCTAGGTATCTAGTGCTACAGCAATGACACTTGCTACAGTCCAACTTTCAATACATACTATGTGACTTCCCTTGCGCTGCAACAGCGACAACGACACCGATGACGCAACTAACAACAGCAACACACACACACACACACACACTAAAATTGTCACTTGTTCCGACTTCGATTTTCCTCTGCCAACTATTCGTAATTTGACACTTTGAATTGCGCGTACGCAGTTAAAAAGGTTCGCTACTCGCCAACGCCAACGCCAGCGACAACGCAACGCAACGCAACGCCATGCCAGGCAGCAGCAGCGGCTCACACAAAAGTTACACTACGTATACATTCGATTCAATGGGGATTGTCATAGTTGCGACCTGCTGCTGCTGTCTCTTTTCAACTGTCCTGTCATCGCAATATCCTCTTTTCTTTATACGTTAAATATAAAGTCAAATGTTTATCCATCGATCGATTATGAATGCTGCGGTTGTTCCTTCCTTCTCTACGCCACCAGTGCTCTCTGCAAGTTGCCACAAAATGTGTCAGCAATGAAAGTTTTGTTTTTTTACATTTTTACTCCCACATACATACACATATATTTTATACCTTGCTCCTGCCTCCTTCCCCGTTAAACTGCATTTTGTTTTAGCTGGTGCAGCTACTCCCTTTGCTGCTGAATCCAACAACAATTTTGTTTTTGGATCGTGTGCAATCGCACCTTGTAGTAACTTTTAGCTTAAATAATAAATGCAAAATGCCAAAGATTTTACTTGAATGAGTGAACGAATGCCGCCAATGGCGCTGTGAATTGCCACTTTAATGTTTTTTGGAATTGTTATTGTTTCGCTATTGTTGCAAAACGCTGCTGAATTGGTAACAGGTTGAATGCATTCATAACTGCCGCTGGTACATTCTGTAATAGTTTTTGCATTTTGCCGATTTACATCAGAATTAAGTTTTTGGTTTATTTGTTGGAATTTCTAATTGAAGTAAGCTTTACACATTTAGATATTGTCTGGCTCACTGATTATTCTGTAGGGCTTCGGTTGCATTGGGGTTCGATTGCATTGAGGTTCGGTTGCATTCTGTAGAGCTTCGGTTGCATTAAGGTCCGGTGAAGCTCTGAAAAGTGTTGGTGCCGGCTTTAACTTTATAATGGGTCTCAATTTACATCATTTAGACTTGCCGCCCGCAATCTTTTTGGCTACCCTTTATCGGTAAACAAAATCAAAAAGTTGTATGTGGGAACTAAGATTCCAATCAAATTCATTAATTCGCAGTTTATGATGTGAGAATAAAAATCATAAAAGGAAAATTATCAAACAATTGACAGTACAAGCAATTCTTTTCTCTTTCGCTTCCAATTTCCTTCCTCCCTCTCTCTGTCTCTCCCTCTCCCTCACTCACTTACGAAGAGAAGAGTTGAGTAACACAAACTACTATGCATAATTGGGGCTTAAGGTACGAACACAATGGCTGCAGCATGACAACAAGATGGCGTCCGCAGCAAATGTTGTCAACTTGTCTGCGACAAAAACACAATGGACGCGGCAACAACAAAATGACTTTAATTCTATTCTTCACAATTTCCACACATTATCTATTTGATACCGATAAGAAACAATAATTTTTAATAGAACATTTTGCTAATTGATTTTTCTTCAAAGAAAGTAAAATTTGTTGTAACATAAACAAGGAAATTGTAAAATATCAAGTTTGATATTGCCTTTTTTTATTCTGCTGTAGTCAAAATAGAAATCGATTGAAGTCGACAACAGCGCCTATTTGCAAGTATCGCAGCCATTATGTTTTTTCTCATGAGGAGACAAGGTATTTAACTGTTGGCATATGGCGCAACGATTCGCTGCCGCGAACATTGTGTTCATACCTTCAACTCAACCCAAATTAGCAGATCTCTGTCTCTCTCTCTTTCTCTCTCTTCGCATAGTCCACATGTAAGGTTGGGTCGCTCTCCTTGCCTTAAGATGCCAGACAGTGATACCATTTTGATACAATTGTATGGAGAGCTCTCAAACTTTGTAGATGTTGTTCACTCGTTCTTCATATTTATGTGGAAATTATGTATATTCACCAGAATTCCCTCATATTGTCCTTAGCAGCTTTTCAACGTCTATTGCTCTTCTCGTTATGTGGCTAATCCTCATTTGCACTCACTGGAAGTTTTCCACTTGCAAACACAAGAATTGAGCAATAAAAGCTCCGTGTTAATTCAAGTTTAAAATTATCTTTTTCTCTTTACTTTTACTGTTTTCCCATATGACCGACCACAGCTGCACTTCCTTTTCCGCCAGATGCTTCTTTTTGGTCTGTGTTTGACTTTGGTCAGCCCAGCAGCATCTGCCTTCATACAATATTATAAGTCTCTTCCAGCTCATGTAGATTTGTTCCTTGAGCCTACCTAATTAGGGACAAAGTGCAAGCTCCAGTTGATCTCCCTCTTTCCCTCTTGGCCTTGTTTCCTTGCGAGGTTAGCCACGAGGTTGGCATTCATTGCAGAATAATAAACATACAAGGTTGCTGCTTCATATCGTTTTTGTAATTCATTTTCTACTGCATTTTTTCGACCTAAGTGCATACACCTCAAGAGAGGCATTGAACCATGTCATTAGCTCTCTCAGTTTCATCTCATATACTCTATTAGTAATGAGAGAGTAGGGTCTACAGAAAACTCACTGCCTGCCAGTAAATACTTACTTCCAATTACTTACGTCGACATTTCCCAAATATTTTGATATCGTGCTATAAATAGAAGGAGCTATTTATGTGCTAATTGATTAAGGTCGACGACTTACATACTTGCACGTAAGTAGGTGCAATATATTGCAAAAATGTGAGTGTGAATATATTTTCACACAACACTTCCTACCATTTGAACTTTAAGACGACTTACTGTGTGACCTACAGAGAATGTGCGATTTTGATATGCGTTCGTTCTCTGGCATTCTCGAGTTTTACATATTTGCCTTTGCACATGTATTCGACGTAGGCGCTTTGGCATCTTACCATAAACTTGACATTTTCCAGCTCATTATGCTGGCCAACACATAACAAATTGCTCAAATTGCTAGCACAGATACTTAGTGAATATTGTTAATAACAATTTGAATAACGTGATCGTTCTCCGCCGATTAAATACATTTTTTGCGAATTTAATAAATTAATTTGTATGTGATTTGTTATAAATACACAAATACACAAATGCAAGTAATCGTTTGTACTATGCAGTAATCTGTCTAGGTATATTACATAGTTGGCAATAATAGTTATTAAGTAACTACCAATTTTAGAGAGACCTTGTGCTCGTATTTGCTGTTCAGATACTATACACACACAAGTTGTCACTGAAAATGGTATATTTTTTACACACTCACTGAAATTGCACCTGTCATTCACATATGAACAAGTGAACAAATGAATAAGTGAACAAATGAACTAGTGAACAAGTGAACAAATGAACAAATGAACAAATGAACGAGTGAACGAGTGAGTGAGTATTCATATGGAAACAAATCTAAGTAAATATCGATGGCTGTGTAATTGCTTGGCAACTTGTAAATCATGACATGAGTTCAATTTGTGACAATTATTATTGCAACATTTCATATTTTTGAGCTGTGTGCATGTGGTAGTAGATCTGCATATGTAATGTTGCAGGTTGTTGCTGGCTGGTCTCAGCAATCGAAATCGTGCGCTTTTATTTTAAAGAACAATGAATGATTTTGTGCTTAGTTCAGATTTTAATTTAATTGCTGCAACTCCAATTGGACAGAACTTTTAAAACTCATTTTTATTAGGCTTGCTTCCATGTGCGCTGCTATGTGAAATGGGCGTGCCGTAGCCTTTAATAAAAACTGCAATTTTACTATCCACTCTAAATTTTATTTATGTCTTTACTTGAAGCTGTGTTGTTTTGTTTCTTTCATATGGTATTTATTAAGTGCAATATTTCATTATTTCATTCTAACTCATATTGAAAAATTATTAAGGCAGTGATAAGAATTTTGTGTTTAATCAAACGACACGCCCCCTTTACCTGCCACAACATTACTAACGAGTTAATTCAATTATAGTGATCATTTTTTTATAATTCAAAATGAAGTAATCAATTTATTTCTCCATGGTAGCAGTTGAACAATTGCCAAACCAACTATAAATAAATGACCCACAAATATGAACCTTGGAATCATGTTTGAGGTACCAATATATTTTCGATACATATTGATATTGATGAATTTGATATTGAAATTCTCAAACTAGACTTATTTACTTTTGTGAAAGGAAAAGGGAAAAAGCAGGGTACTATGAGATTATGGTGGGAGCACTTCTTGCAGCTGCTGAATGGCGATGACGGCAATAATACTGTCCCTGAGGAATCTGCTCCGGAAACTCCAATCACTGACGGAAGCAAGTCCTTAACAGCCATCGCTCAGCTGAAAATCAATTGGGCCAGGTGCAGATGGCCTGCTGAGTTGTTTAAGTCTGGTGGCGAGCTACAATGTAGAATATGGAAAAAAAGTATCGCATATAAGCTTTTGTCGAGCGTTTTGTGCGAAAGACTGAAGCCCATCGTCAACAAACGGATTGGACCTTATCAGTGTACTACGCCAAATCCTGGAAAAGACCCGAGAAAAACAGATCGAAACCCACCTTCTATTTGTCGATTATAAAGCCGCCTGCGACAGCACGATTAGGGATCACTTGTACGCCGCAATGTCTGATTTTGGTATCGCTTCAAAGCTCATTCGTCTTTGCAAAATGACATTGATCGACACCACCAGTGCACTTTGTAATATGATTCCCTATCGTGCGACTTTTTCAACCTTTGGCATAGCGTTCGAGAGGAAGATACTACTTAAGATCTATGATCCAATATGGATGTATCGACGTGTATCGAATAAGATGGAACGATGAGCTGTATGAGCTGTACGCTGACACTGACATAGTCAAGCGCATAAAAATACAGCGGCATCGACTGGAAAAGATTTTGTTCGAGCCACCGTGGAGGAGCACGCAAAAGAGGACAGCTTAATATCTGTTGGCAAGATCAAATACAGGGGGATCTGACTGCACTTGGTCTTACCAACTGGCGGCAGCGCGCGCATAGCAGAGGCGACTGGCGAAGTTTTATCGAGGCAGCCATAACTGATCATCAGTTGTAGTGTTGTGGTGCCAACTGAGTAAGTAAGTAAATAGTTAAGAGTAAGTACAATATAAGTAAGTATATACATATATTTGTACTATGTATTTTTAATACCATCTGAATTAAATAAAAATCGTTTTCCTACATATCTTTCCAACTGTGAGCTTATAGTGCATAAATGTACCCTACGAAATTAGAAAATTTGTAAGCCTGTTCTCTTCACTTGGACAATTATGTTCATGAGCCTGGCCACACGAGCCTTGGTGCGAAGATAACATAAAACATGCCGCAAGCGCAGTTGCTCTCGTGTTGCCAGACTCAACTATGTATTTCCTGAGAGAATGCAAACGGTGTTGCGTCTCCTCTTCTCTTTCGTACATTATGTATTGCTTCTCAAAATGTTTTAACCAGCTCACAAGGAAGTGCGCCCTCTCTCTCTCTCTGATATATATATATATATATTTATCCCTCGGTAAAATGCCGATCTGCTAGTGACTCTTGTGAATAACTGTTACCTTTCCTCTGTGCCTTCACAAATCTCATTCAACCCAATGAGGAAAACAATTGCGATGGCTCAGTAAAGTCTATAAATAATTTGCCAAAGGTGTTAAGTATTTGGGTTTCCTATATTCATGATGAATAAAAAAATTAACCAGGCCACAAAAACAAAAAAAAAAAAAAAAACGGCTCCAACTTGCTTTTAACGATAGACATTAAAAATTCTACATAAAAAATGCAAAACATAACGATTGATTTGTATATTTTTGTTGTGGTTCTTGTTGTTGTTGTGGCGCACTGCTGCTGCGTTCTTTAAAACAAATTACTTAGAAAATATGTTAAATATTTGTGATTAAATTAAATTGTTTACATGCACACAACAACAACAACAACAACAACGGCAAGCAACACATGTGAATTTTCTCATATAAAATACTGGAAAATCTGGTAAAAGTCTACAAGTAACTAACAACGGACAAACAAAAAACATACAACGACAACATAGGAGAATTCAACACACGCGCAAACACACACGCGCTCATACACACACACACACACACACACATGAATCAATTACCAATCATTTTCAAATAACGCAATTATATTTATTGCAGGCGATTAAATTTATTATGTATGTATGTATGTATGTATGTATGTATGTAAAAAATGACACAGGCAACAGGTTTGCTTGCAAAAGTAGGAAAAAAAAATCGCCAACTTGCCGAAAAAAACGGAAAATGCATAATCAATCTCAGTGTGAAAGCTGCAATGTGTGCTGGTAGTGGTTGGGCTTGTGGCATGTAGTGAGTGGCAAGTGTTGCATGCATGCATGCAAAGAAGTCATTCAAGAAGCAAACAAACAAACAAACGAAAAAATCTAGAAAATTGCTATTAACCATTAACTTATCACCACCAACAATATCATTGAATGTCCAAGCAAAACAAACGCATACACACTCCGAACACACACACACATTGCTGTGTCTATAAATGCATGTAGACATGTAGATTTCTATAGATATGCAAGCAAACATTTTAGCAGCAACTCGTGTCTGCGTATCTCCCATCCGCGGCGTTGACTTGAATGTGCCAGAAAGTATCTACATTTCACATATCGAAATTTGAGGTGACAAATGTTAATTTTGCCGTTTCTATTTGTTTTTTGCACATCTTTAAATAACTTCTAAATAAATATTTGGAAAGTGTGAACAGGTGTTGGGAAATAAGCAGAGAAAGGGTAAATCGATAAACGGCATGCGAGTAAGTCACCACCTGCATGCGAAACAGGAAAGGAATTAGTTGTGGAAAGAAATTTCAGAAGAAATTGTAGTGATTACTATTTTACACTTCACGGTGATAACTACGGTTAATTTAGGTGCATCTGCGTTTTCCAGAAGACAAATAAACACCCTTTATTTATTCTCAATTGTGATTTGCTGGAGTAGCAAATTTGAAGCTCTTGCCAAACATGCACACTCTCATCTGACTCGTACTTAGTATGGTAGGTTAGATCTATGCTCCTAACGTTTATGCTTGTCTTGTTCTCTTTCAGCGCTTCCAAGTAGCTGGATGTCAGTGCTCCCATTTCGCTGCATTTAGACCGCCCGAACGAATTAACATTCTTTCGCTCAGTTGTAGCTAACAACTATTCAATCGCGCAACCATTTACACCGGCCGAACATAGGCTCCGTATGTAACCATTTACACCGCCTGAACATTGTTCCTGAACATTTTGTTGATCGGTACAATGTTCAACACTAATTCACGAATGAAGATTCTCTCGTTCGTTCGGGCGGTCTAAACGCAGCGTCATTAGGACAAAGAAATATGCAGCCAGTGCACAAATGAGAGCGGAAACTTGAGAACGGAAAAATACCGTTGACATAACGTTACTATGTGGAATATGAGCAATGAGAAGAGGCTGACAACAGTGGTGCCTTTTTGAAGGATTTTGCTTCATAAGAGAGTAATTGTATACAACAAAAAAATCAGAAAATTACTCAGATAATAATTAGTAGCTTCCAGTACAGTAAAGAAAAAGTTGCCAATGCCACTAGGTCCAGTCCGTCACCTTAATCAGCATTTCTTTTTTTTAAGAAATCTTGGTGGTGGTGGCCCAGTTATTTTTGTCCACTACACACTCTGTGTACGGGGTGTATTGGTTTTCGAGTAACGGTTGTTTGTATCGCTCATTAATATGCGTCTTGGGTATGAACATATGAATATTAATGATCAGCGTTAATGGCCGAGTCGATTTGGCCATGTCCAGTGGACACGATAAATCGAATAAAACTTAAGCAACCTCAACCAAACTTTGTACAGACATTTGTTGTTATCAGGAAGCAGTTAAGTTCTGAAATGGGAAAAATCGGCCAATGGAGCGTGGTACCTACTATGCAACTGAAATGTTCTAAAAGTGATATTGAAGGCAGTTCGAAAGCAAATTGAACAAAACGTCTCGAAAATGCCAACATTGGGCAAAAGCCACACCTAAAAGTGAAATATCAAAGGAACTACTTAGTGAAGCAAATGGAACCACATTTGGTTTAAACAGTTGAAATATCTGATGCGCAAAATTATCACCATTGCAAGAACGTTGTTTTATTGCAGACGTATATATGGTACATAAGTTCGGCGTTTGCTTTCGCAATTTTTTTTCAATATTTTCGTCAGAAATCTGAAAACATTAAACTTTATTATCAAAATTAGCTTAATAAATAAAGCCCATTTATTCCATTGTAACTTATGCCAAGAACTGGTTGTTATTGCCCACTGCTACAAAACTAAACATTAGATTCATAATTTATTACTTAATTCGTCATATTTACCTAATAGATATTCAAAGTTACATCTTGTATGCTTTTTCTCTGCTATCGAGTGTCAAAAAACTCAACAAAAACGAAACACGTGCAAATGGAACGCTAGAATTTCGACAAGAGTCCAGCGAAAAAATAAACCTAAATAGAATATGAGAATGGAAGGAATTTTTTTCGATTGGGGAGGGCAAGAGAATTGAACTTCAAGTGGAGTACGAATACTCCGATCGGAGTACTTTCGACAGCACTGGCTGACATTGCCACTACTTATACCACTACTTAATTACATTCAAAAAAATTAATTATCATTTCAAAAGACCGCTTAACGGGATGGTAAAAATTCCTTTTGTCGCTATACTCTATATACTCTATCCACTAGCCTCTATCGAAGGCTATCCTGACGCGAAGTTTCAGCTCAATCTGTCATTTAGTTTGTTTACTGTGCTCGATTTCGTTAGTTTATCTCAAGTGTGTTTTGCGATTTTTAGAACGAATAAAAATATCGAACAAAGAATTTATCTCAAATGCCGAATCGTTGAAAATGTCACAGAAGGCTTACAGGGAATAGACTGCATTCAAAAGCGGTCGAGCTGTGGTGGAAGATTTGCCTCGCTCTGGTCGACTATCAGTGTCTTCAACTGAAGTTAACCTCAATCAGAGACCAAATTCGTCGAGAAAGACCAAGTTTGTGGAAAGAAAACTAATGGATTTTTCACCACGAGAACGCACCATTTCACAAGCCTATCATTTCGGGCCAAAAACTCAACAAACAGCAGTGAAAAACCACCGTATTCGCCTGATATGGCACCCATTTTTTCGAATGTGAAAGTGGAAAGTGGAAAAATGTAGCATATTTTAGGATGATAAAACAAAATTAGAAATACTTAAAAGAAACACCTTTTATTTTGGGCTTTTGGTGAACAATATTGTCGTCATTTTTTCGTTTGACAAATTTTGAATTCACAACCTCTCTTAGCTTAAATAAGAAGTCGAGGAAAGTAGTTAAGAAATGGTAGTAGAAATCAGTAGTTGAAAATGTAGTACAAAAGTAGTAGAGAAGTAAGAGAAGATAGTAGTAGAAAAAGTAGTCGAAAATAGCAGCAAAAATAGTAGTAGAAAAGAAAATTACATCAAAATCAATCATTCCTTAATAGAATTTCAGACTATTTTAGAGGTGCCACACTCCTTTTTTAAAACACACTTACAATTTTTCTTGTAGCATGACTTTGTTTACTAATGTCCTTGTACCAAATTTCAGTACTGCACTGTAAGTAGTTCTGGAGATGTACCGAAAAACGCATTAGGTTTGTATAGGAAGTGCCGCACCTGCTTTTCCAAGACTCCCCATATTTTTCCCAAAGACAGGCTGTTGACAAATTTTAACTTCATACTAAATCTTAGTTCAAGCATTACACTACAAATGGTTCCTGAGCTACCCTTCAATGACCTATCCTTCAGGTCACATGGGAGGTGCCACAGCACACAATTTCGCAGTAACATGGCATTGTAAACTAGCACCTTTATACCAAACCTCAGTACTGTACAGTAAACTTAGTTTCGTATGGGAGGTGCCTCGCTCATTTCTGCAATCCTTCTCCTTGCCTTGAAACCTCCTCCGAATAGCCACAGGAGTACGTACCCACTTTGGTAAAGATTAGAAAAACTTGCCGCATTCACTTTTATATAAAAGTAGTAGAAGAAGAAGAAGTAGTAGAGAAGATTATGTTACTAGCGCATCCAAAGGCGGAGAGGGGCGATTTAGTATGAAATTCAACGGCATCATGAGCATTTAACCGTTTCCCTTCCACGTCTATGGCTCCGAACTCTCAGTGAGTTGACAGGTCCGCAGGAAAGTTCGACGTGGGGAAACTGAATATTTCTAAATAATCTTAAAAGTAATCTACCTCTGCGGTAGTCGTTTTTATAATTCCAATAAATTACCGAAACCCAAAAAGTAAATGGCGATATTTAACAACAGAAAAAGAAGAATAATTATTAATATCTATTAAATTGTAAGATGTTAAGATGTTATTTATGGTGAATGGGTTTGGTGGATGAGTTCGGTATGGATGCATACCACATGTGCACGATGACGCAGATGACGTTAATGATTCGTTTCACTCTGACAACTCCACTTAATTTGCATAAGTATCCAACTATAACGAATTTGTAGAGCTGCATCAAATGCACGAACGCAGTGTGATGTCGTTGTTGTTGCTGTTGTCGTCGTCGCCATCGTCATCATAATCAACGCATTGTTGTTGTTGTGTTAGGTTGATGATGCTAATCAAAAATAAATAGGCAACAGCATCAATGTGTCGTCGATTAGTCGTCGTCAACGTCGTCATCGCCGTCATGGTCGTCACCATCCATCGTTCACCAGCTCTAGTCAGAGTCAACTCGACGAACGCTTGTCGTAAGTAACATTAACATTTTTCAGCTTGTTGTGGTGGCGGCGGCGACAGAGCCAGCAAGATGAAGCGGTACAGATAAATGAGAAGGCGAAGTAGAAGCAAGCAGTAGAATCTCAAGCTGAAACTGTCATCGAACAAATGATTTGTATTTGTAAATTTCTTATTTATGTTTCATAAATTATCGGATAAAAAAATTATATACACACAAAAACCAAAAAAATTTTTAATCAAACTTATGAAAAAGAGACGGCCTTATGCTGCTAGGCATGGCTTGGAATGTGTGTGTGTTTGTCTGTGTGTGTAAATCCAAGCCCCCTTCATCATTTTATAACGCGTATTGATGGCGTGCATCATCATCGAAATAAAGAAAGACCAGTCGACAGTGGTGGTGTGTAGAATGTTTTAAATGGAAACCATCGCCACGTCGAAGTTGCGCGCGCGCTTGCGCTCTCTCAGCGTTGATCGTTCATGTCAGTCGGAATTTTTGATGAAGTTTTCATATTTTTCTTCTTCGTCTATCTTTTTGTTTTAAGGTTTAATTATTAAGGTCGCCATTTACAAAAAAAAAGCAACCACAGTTTATTTCGCTCTTGTGTCGAATGTTGAGTTGTTGCGCTGAGTTCGTCGCTTTGATGTTGTCGATTTCTTTCTTTCAAGTAGTGGTTCAGTTTTTGTTTTTCATCTTATTTTAAGTATTTTTTATTTATTTTATTGTTTTGTTTTTCTCCTCTATTCATCTTTTTCGTGTATTGTGTGTCGTGTTGTGTGCTTTTGTTTTTTGATTTTTTCTTTTGTTTCGCCTCTTCTGGTTAATTAGTGTAGTTTGGCTATATTAAACTCATTAGTACGGTTTGGTCATAATTTAAATAAATCAGTCAAACTGTAGTTCAGCGAGTTTCAGTTTAGTTCAGCTCGTCAACCTCTCCTCCGCCTCATCCTTTTCAGATTGTTGTCTTGCGAGTTGAAATTAATTGGAAGTATTATTATTTAAAATGTCTTTTAGACGACCGTAATAAATTTAAGTTTTTGAATATGGAAATAGCATAAAATTGTAGGTTTCATAAACAACTACAAAAAAGATATAAAAGAATATCAGTAAGCATAGATTATGAGTTTTAATCATAGCTTTTAATTAGAATAGTCGAAGAGTAGCATGTATATTTGAAAAAGTATGTAAAGGGTGATTTTTATAAGAGTTTAGTTTGTGAAAATGAAAAACAAAACACAGAAATTTTACAAAAGAGAATGAAATTTTTACGTGGATCGATAAATCAATTCCTGCCATTTACTTTTTAAAGATAATTTCACTTAAATGTTGCCCGCGGCTACGCTTCAAGTGGTCCATTCTGAAGGTCCATTCTGAAGGTCCAATTTTGGCACACTTTTTCACACATTTCGGCCGGAATCTCATGACGCGTTCAATGTTGGCTTCCAAAGCAGTAATCGTGTTTGGCTTGTCTCTATAGACAAGAGATTTAACATAGCTCCACAAAAAATAACAAGGTCAAATCACACGATCGTGGTGGCCAATTGACTGCACCAAAACGTGAGATTAATTGCTCACCAAATTCACCGCTCCATTGATAGTTTCGCGTCCAGTGTGGCATGTGGCACCGTCTTGTTGGAACCACATGTCGGCCGAGCCCAATTCTTGCTTTTTCGGCCAAAAAAAGTGTTATAGTCGAACGGTACTTTTCTCCATTAACCGTAACTTTGCGGCCTTCATCGTCTTTGAAGGAGTGCGGCCCAATGATGCCGCCTGCCCATAAACCGCACCAAAAAGTGCATTTTTCGGGATGCATTGGTAGCTGCTGAATTGCCTCTTTCTGGTCTTCACTCCAAATAGGGCAATTCTGCTTATTCACGTATCAATTGAGCCAAAAATGAGCCTCGTCGCTAAATGGACGTAGCTTGCGAAACACTTTTTTCACAGCGCATGAATTTTGATAATAAATTTTAATAATTTGCAAACATTGTTCAGGCGTAAGTCTATTCATTATGAAATGGCAAACCAAACTGAGCATAAATCAAGTGACAGCTGTCAAAAAGACCAACTCCGAAAAAAGTATTACCAGATTGAAAACCACACTTCTAGAAAAAAAACCCTTTATATAATTTAAAATTTTTTTATTTTGAAAACTTATCTGAGTTTCATTAATCTATTTGAAATAGCCTCGTTCCCCCATCGAACTCATGGAGACGATCCATTCATCAACAACTATCGGCCATAAATGCAACTAGGCCAATCGTAAAAAGCAATGCACAAAATAAAGTCAGATGGAAAACTTGCAGTATGGTCAAATAGCAAAAACGTCTCTTGCTCTGAGTTAGTTCACTTTGCGCTAATCTTGCCCTCTTCAAACATTTAATTAAGGGCATTCTCTAAATCTAGCATATGCCCTTGCAAGGTGCAAGTGGCGCAGATTTGCAAAACTTTGACATCCTTGCAAAGAAGAAACAACAAAAAAGTTTGCTATTCTTCCACCGAGCAAGGGCATATGCTTGACTTAGAGAATCCGCCTATTGCTCTTATTTCGCCATACTTTCATCATCATATTTTTCGTTCTTGAAATTGAAATGGTTTCCTCGGAGGATGAAATTGAAAAAAGGAAGGAAATAAAAAGCAATTAAACATTTAACTAATACATATGTATCTACATACTATGCACCTACAAGTGTTTAGATCAAACACGTGAGAATAAATTATAGAAATATCAAAGAATTAGTGAGCTACATACTTTAAAATTCAAAAAACAAAGACGCTTTTGCTGAGAAGTGAAATACAGATACAGGAAATTAAATAATATTTCATAATAATCACCGGAAAAAAAACAACCCCAAAACAAACATTTAATAAAATCTAATATTAATAATTGTGTACTTGAAAGTATTAGTTATTTCACATGATCACAAGTGATCATCAGCGCCGTGAGATCGTGCAGCGCGTTCTGTTATCTACCGGATGCATAAGTATCTACATCTTAGAAATTTGTTTGCGTACAAAACACAATAATAAAGAAATTAATTAATGCCAACCAAAATGAAAACAAGCGGCAGCTACTCGCTGAGCATCTTCACACGCAATTGAAAATTGAGAAGATGAAAAGGCGGCGCAATGAAGCCAAGGTAGTGGCGGCAGCAGCGATGGTCGGAGCGAGTGGGGCGTGTTTCGCAATTAAGTTTAATATTTGTGCGGCGCGCGTATTTCACACAAACCACACACACACACAGACACACGCTCGCGCACACAAACAAATTTCAGTACACCACCGAAAATCATTGTTCAAATAAAGATCAATAAGAAGAAAACGCTTCAAGTTGCCGCTGTAGCCGTCGTGCGACATAGAAATTTCAGCCGCTGCCTTAGCGCAACAAAGTAATTTCAACCGTTGCCATCGAGCGTCGACGAATATTCACTCATTGCCTCGGCGCAAATTTATTTATTCCTTGGTTAATCAATTATCTTTTTTGGGCATTGTTTAGGGTGGAATTAAATCACTCCAATATAAAGTATGAATGTTTTAGCTCATACAAAAATGAAGCTATTCCCATTTTCAGTTTTATTTGTTATGGTAGATGGGCATGGTTTTTGACTGATTACACCCCTGTTTTCCACTTTGCTCTGGCTAAACTCTAAGAAACTTACGTGAAGCAAATGGTTTTTTTTTACAACCATTTTGCTATTTTTCTCTAAAGCTTGCCACATTGCACGCCACAGCTTTCGAATGATATGAAGAAATTGGCAACGTACCCGATATCGTGCGACTTAAAATGATGTGCTTTAGCTGTCGCGCGATAGAGGACTAAAAACACGTCCCACGACTCAGCAATTCCTGCCGCAAAAATCGTACAACGAAGAAATTGCCGTCCTCCTCGACGTTTAACTCAACAATATCAGCTTTAGCTGTCACGTGACTCAAAAGGCTCAGGCTCAAGGTGACAGAAAATTTGGCAAACTACTTGTCACGCGACTAGGAAGTACCTACCGTTCGCATCGCTCAATGCAGAAACTGTTGAATTAGCCGTCGCGCGACTCAGATTTTTCTGTCGCACCAGTCACGAGAATCAGAAATGGCCGCTTTATCTGTCGGCCGATAGAGAATTTGAACGCGTTGCACAACTTAGAAATTCCCGCCGTCATATTCTTTTCTTAATTATTCGTGAAGTTTGCATTTCTTTGTTCAAATATTAATTTAATTTTGTTAAAAAAAAGAAAAGATTTTCATTTTTATTCTTATTTGTTTGTGTACGTTTTTCTTCTCCTGTTTGCGAATGCTTCCCTTGCTTACGCTTTGGGGCTGAAAATTGAATTGCATAATTAATTTTTTTATTATTGAATTTTGTTTTAATTTTATTTTTATGGCCTTAGCCAATTAGCAAAGATCAACAACAAAATCTTTGTAGGTTTTTTAAATAAAATTATTTATTCTTCATTTTATTAATTAAAATTGTTTTTCTCTTGTTTATTTTTTTTTATAAACTCACACGTACACACTTGAGCGCTTGCCGATTTTATGATCAATTAACTTAAGTAATGCTGTAAAAATATTTAATATAAAAATAAAGTAATTATGATAACGATCGCAAGTCAAGTCAGTAATAATGTCTTCATATTCCCATTCTGTAATCGTTGTAGCTCATAGAAACGTTTTTGTTTTTTTTTTCAGTGAAATTATCATTTTTATTATTATGATTGGATTGGCAAACGATTAGTGTATAAATTTCAGAATTTATTTTTGGATACTAATGTGAGGTTCTTAGCTCGACTTAGGTCAAGTGCAGCGAAACCTAGAAACACTTCGACTTAATGGAAAAATCACCAAAAATCCAAAATTCTTAAGTCATGCATTTGGAGAAAAGTCGGTGGTGCCGCTCTCTCCAGTGTTCTCTCCCACTAGAGCGAGGACAATATGCCTTGATAATTAAGTCATTTGATTGAAATTGCTGTATATGTTCAATTTAATGTATTATATCTTATAAGTAATTTATTTTAACAACTAAATGCGTGCGGCATGGAAAATTCTGTGCAGCTCGTTCCTTCCTCCTTGATATGCACATGTCACAAGTGTCAAGCAATTTAGGTTTAGGCTACAATCGAGAAAATAAGTTGTCATTGTGTAGATGTCATTAAAACACGCACAAAGCGCGCAACAAAACGCACGCACTTCTATGTCCCATATCATGTCCCAGAACAACTGAGAATGACATATGAATTGCTTTTGAATTTAGATGTCAAGCTAATGTCATAAATCGCCACAAAAAACTAAATTTGTGCGTAACATAATAAAACAAAAACAAAACAGCAACTACAACTACAAAAAACGCATGCTAGATAATGACAACAACAGCAACTACACACAATGCAACAAGAGTAAAGTGCGCAGCAAAGTAACAGAAATAATATCTAAATACATTTCCGTAAAAATAAAATCTGTGTGTGTGTGAACACATGCATACTTACGCGTTCATACAAACGAACGAACTTCACACGGACAAAGCAAAAAATAGAGACAGAGAATATGTCAGTAAACTATATGGTAGATGCATGAGTGTATGGAGGCACCCTACTCCCCACTCAGCTTTACTGCAAATGCACTCTTACCACTGCTTGACACATACACACATACATGCGCTCCTCTCAGTCTCTCCCGCTCTATCTTTTATATTTGAGGGCCACGTTCCCCTCCTCCACCCAGCGCACACTCATTTAATGCAATTCATCCATACCTCACCTTGAGACACACACACACACATACTTGTACGCACACATAGGCTCTTTAATGTTAGAGGTCCACGTTCCACCCTCACCCCACCTTGGGAGCCCACTTCTTTACTCCAATGCACCTATACCACAGCTTGACACACACTCATATACTCACACACACACACACACACACATAAGCTTGCTCTCTCTCTCCCTCCCCTCCCTCTCTCTGTAATATTTATATTTGAGGTCCATGTAAGACAAACGTTTTGACATGTGCGTTTAATTTGCATGACACATGTCGATAGAAACAGCAGCAACAGCAGCAAACGACAACAGCGGCAACAGAATAGACAGCTCCAACAACAACAACAAAATAAAAGCTGCCAGCCATTAGTTGTTGCTATTTCTAGCTATCGTTCATTTATGCTGTTCCGTCGTTGCTTTCTTTTACTTCCCAAACATGCACTCTCTCTTGTGTTCCCTGCCTCTCTGCCGCTCGTAATTTTATTAACATTAGATACCGTTGGATGTCTCTGTGTGTCTGTTGTTTTTGCATTATTGTACCATACAGTTTTTTTTGGATAATGTTTTTTTTGTTCTTTGGTTGCAGCTGTAGCTGGAGCAGTTTTGTGTGCGTGTGTGTGTGTGTGTTGCCTCCGGTCAACCGTGCAACGTAACGATTTGTACTGCCAGTCGGAAAATGCATGTTCGCTACAAATGACACCTTCACACCATGCGTTGTTGGTACGCGACGCGCTGCGTCAACATCAAGGCCTCTGCTGCTACTGCGTTAGTTTTCGTTCTCTCGCTCTCGACTTCTCTTCTTCTGTTATGCCTACGTTTTACTGCAATTGTTTGCTGTTTTAATTTTTCAATGGAGCCGCAGCAGCAGAGAAGCAGCACAATGTGCGTTTTCTTGGTGTCTTTCCTTCAGAGCTCTCTCGCGCATGTTGTTGTTGTTATTTGCTGAGATGATACCAGTGGCGGTGCAGCTTTTCATTAATGCCTTTACTGCTGTCGCCGTTGCCTGATTGCCAGGCCTTGTGTATGCCTACCATGGTAGCTGCGGTTGTTGTTGCTGCTATCAGCTAGTGGCTCTGCTACGCCGCTTTATTGTTTCAATCGTTTTGCTTGTGATTCAATTGTATGCCTCTGTGTGTTTGTGTTTGCCATTGGTGGCAGGCAAATGGACATTTCAATGCTTCCATGTGTGCGAAGTTGCATGTTTGTCGCAAAAAAAAAAACACCCAGAAACTTTTTCTGCTACTTTTCTCTGGCAGCATTTTTATTCTTCCGTTTTGTTTTTTTGTAATTGTTTTGCTTACTTTTTTGTTCGCGCTTATATTATAAATTGTTGAAAATAATCGAACATGCTGTAACCTTATAGTAGAGAAAATTAACCTGTTGGCTGCTTTTGCGTTAATTTTAACACGTATTCGTATTTCTTTGCTTTTTTCTTTTCATTTGATGTTTTTGCTTTTTTTGGCCTAAATGAAGAGAGCAAACTTAGATGGGAGAGGAAAGGGGAGAGACTCTTGTCTTTCGTAGGCAGTGTAGTGAAGGGTAATGACGAGAATGTGTGACTCTCAATGATTGCATATGGAGCTTGTTAAGCTTGTTTTATGGTCATTATTTTTCTGGTGTTATTGCAGAAATATTCATTATTTGAACATTAACGAGTGTTTTCATAAAATTAGCAACTAAGTAATTTCTGTTATTACAGTGCAGATTAAAAATTGCCTTCTAGTAACTTTTAACATGAGTTATGCTCTTTGAGAGAGGCTCTCTTGATTTACAAATGTTTGTTAATATTCTAAATAAAACATGTGTTACATGGCGCATATCTGGGCTTAGATGGCTCTGGGGTTTATTTGGCTTTTAGTTACCTTCTCTCAGGTTAGCTGAAACCGCTGCTCAATATCTAGTGAATTGTGTGAAAATATGTTCTGAGTAACATTCAGGTACAGATGGTGTCCTCAGCAAAATATACGATTCCCGTATGTACTCTTCTCTTCTTCTTCTTTCAATGGCACAACAGCCCATGGAGGGCCTTGGCCCAGCTTTTCGCATACCTGTTATGCCTGTTATATTTATACATACATGAATAGAAGGAACATTGGTGTATTCACAAATTCGAATTTTTATTGTTATACATATTTTGATTTTCCTCCAGGGACTCCAACTAGAGTGAAATATACCATGTCAAGGGAAATACTATGTAGGCCTACATACACACATCGTGACAACGTATGTACTAATTCGAGTTTTTCTTCTTCTTCTGATGGAACTGAGAGAGCGGACGTCGACGTTGACATCTCTGCTTGTATTGTATGTAACCGATCACCATATGTTCACATGAAAAGGCTCGATTCCGATGTCGGCTCTCTCAGTTTCATCTAATGTGCTCTGCTAGTGTGAAGAGAGAGATAGTGTCGGCCAAGATAGGGAGAAAGAACAAGTATATAAATTAAAATATGCCTCATCTCTCGCTGTAGAAGTGTGCGTGTATGTCCGAGTGTTTTGAGAGGCTGCTACTTTCTAATGCTACTTTCTCCATGCGCTTTCTGGGCTTTCGGCGTTTTGCAATATTGTATGCTCCACAACACGCGTTTTGCGCGTTTTGCGCGTTTACGATGATAGAGGCCTCGCGCTTCAACATTCACTGTTATATTTTGTTCGGATTTTTTTGGCGAGTATCATTGGAGAGTATTGTAGAGTAAATGAAAAGAGAATGAGAAATTAAATAATTTTTAGTTTTTATTCATCCAGTCATCCCAGGTCGAATAATTACGAGTATATTTAAAATATTTCTTTGTTATGTTCAACAGTTCCTACATCAAATAAATGTATTAAATCTTTTCAATATAAATAGTCTATTATCGATTAAGCTATTGCCCTACAAATTATAGCATCTCCCATAATTTCTCAGCTGTTTGTCGTCGCAACACGAGGAAAGCGTGAAAAAAGTTGAAAGCCGTTAAACTTTTGACGCTTTCTGCGCATTTTGACGGCAAGTTTGTTTCATACAAAGCCCACCTTAAGGAGTAGCTGTAGAGAGAAAAAGGCGGAGAGAAAGTGCAGCACCTAACAGTCATACCTAAATTGGAGCGTCGCGTCTCGTCGTTTTACTGTCAAAACTGACTATTTTTGTATGAACATAAGAGAATTTTGGGCAGATAAACGACGCTAACGCTCCGAGCTCCAATTTAGGCTATACTTTTTAATTATTTTTTAGTATCAGGGATGCAAACCGGGCTTGATCCAAACTATTCAGCAGAACCAACCCGCTTTTACTCTTCTAGTCGACACTGATAAACTGAAGTTCATTGTGGTAAAGGCATAACACTTGCCACAATGGCTGCCTATCTCTGCCCTCTCTCATTGCCCTCCTTCTTCCTCCTATCTATCAATCTCCCTTCCATTCAACACAATGCTCTGCATTCATAGGGGGACACCCTGTGTGTTGATGTAATTTTACCAAACAAAACCAAACTAGTTATGTTGGCTAAAACCAACCGTCGCACCTTCGATTTGAAGGTGCGGAAGAATCGGTTTTTGAACCAAACCAGTAATTCAGAGAAACCGTGAACCGCTAAACCGAACCACACTGCAAAATTGTGTTGGTTCATATCCCTGATTTTTACATCAATTTCATCTCTCTCTTGACAGAGTAACAAATTCGCGCTCATTTATATAAATACTTACATAGTAGAAACTGAACTGAAGAACAGCCACACACATGGCATGATTCCATTTTAACCCATTAATGACTAACATTAAATAATTGTAGTTTTCTCCATTTACTTAAAACTTGACAAAATGGGACATTTAAGGTAGCAACAACAAAACGAGACGAAAATCGAAATAAAAAAACATCGAACAAATTGACGTAAATAATTCCCAAATGAACACAAATTAAAAGCTTTAAATTTTGAGTTATTGAACTCAATACAAAAATATTTCATCATTATGCAAATTAAAATAAAAAAAGATACAATCGTTAAAACAAGAGGAGAACGAGAAGAAAAAATTAAGACTAGTTCCTCATAAAAACGAAAATATAATATTTGAGAAAGGTGAAAATAACCCACTCACATTCCCCACGATTCTCTATGTGAAATGAGCGGTTGCATGAATCGGGAACATGGACGTGATACTCGCTACACAAGTACAACAAGCACCGCACCGCATTGCCTCATCCCATCCCACCGCTTCGCTTTGCATCGCATTACGAGTTGCTTACGAGTTGCTTACGAGTTGAGAGTATATCAATATGAAAAATAACAAATCAAACGCTAATGTCTGTAATAAATGAGCTTGTCAGAGGTTCTTAAATTTATAACCTGGATCAATAAGAATAACGCCCCAATCAGTGGCAATAAATTAACGAAAAACAAAACCAAACGGAAAAAAATGCAACTGAAACAAAATTCGAAAACTAAAAACTGAAAGACATATACAGAAAATCACAAATCACACTGAGATCCCAACAGCTGAGCATGGAGCAGAAGAAATACATAGAAAACACACCAACATTTCTGATTTGACGGCAATGACGACGACTACGCAGGGAAATCTTGACCAATGCATACATAAACACACACATACTTACTCCTCATACACTCGTTCTCCTAAAGCTATAAATTTCATCATTGTGATCGTCATCATGCCAATGGATCACCAGCGCCGAATGAAATGATATGAAATTTGGAAAGATTTCAGTCTTGTTTCTTTGATTTGGATTTTTTCTAGCTACAAATGGAGTTAAAAAGATGAAACCATTTTTGTTACTTCAAGAACTTATAAATCACTTGAGTTATACTTACTTCTAAGATTACGAATGGATGTATCTAAATATCATCTAAATATGTTAGGTTGTCGCAACTGCCACAGGCGAGCATTTCCGATGCGAGTACGATCAATGCCTTAAATAATTAAACTTACCATAATGAATTTAGTTGAAACCAAACGATTTTATATTTAAGAGATACACACATACCTTCACATACTCATATATGTATAGGTATATGTATATGTATGTAGTATGTACTTTATTTACCAAATCGTCATTTTACAAGTTTATCAATTTCACCATAAGGTTTAAACGCTGTTTTTTGTGAGTCGATGAGCAGCATGTATTGCAAAAACCACTTGCTCTTCTTTTAAGATTAGGGATTTTGTATTCTGATTCTTTGTAGATATAGTAAATACTTGTAATTCTTAGGTATTTTAAAACTTTTTAATAAATTTAATAAAAACAATTGAAAATAAATAATACATTCCTAAAACTACGGGCCTCTTCGTTCTCTCCAACTACGGCCTCTTCCTGCAAGAATGAAGACGGAAATCTGGTGAGAGATGTCCAGGGCATAATGAGATTATGGAGGGAGCACTTTTCGCAGCTGCTTAATGGCGATGACGGCAATAATCCCGCCACTGCTGAATCCACTCCGGAAACTCCAATCACTGACGGCGTTGAAGTACCGCCGCCTGACTATGAGGAGGTCTTAACAGCCATTACTCGGCTGAAAAACAATAAGGCTGCAGGCGCAGATGGCCTGCCTGCTGAGTTGTTTAAGACCGGAGGCGAAGAGCTCAAAAAACGCATGCATGAGCTTCTATGCAGAATATGGTCGGATGAAAGCATGCCAAGTGATTGGAATCTCAGCGTACTCTGCCCAATCCATAAGAAAGGTGATTCCACGATCTGCGCCAACTACCAACTACCGTGGGATAAGCCTTCTTAATATTGCATATAAGGTTCTATCGAGCGTATTGTGCGAAAGACTAAAGCCCATCGTCAACAAATTGATTGGACCTTATCAGTGTGGCTTCAGGCCTACCATCGACAAGATATTCACACTGCGCCAAATCCTGGAAAAGACCCGAAAAAAACAGATCGACACCCATCATCTATTCATCGATTATAAAGCCGCCTTCGACAGCACGATTAGGGATCACTTGAACGAGTACGCCGCAATGTCTGATTTTAGTATCCCTGCAAAGCTCATTCGTCTTTGCAAAATGACACTGACCAACACCACCAGCGCAGTGAAAATTGGGACAGACACCTAAGACACCGCACCATTTGATACCAAAAGAGGTTTCAGACAAGGTGACTCCCAATCGTGCGACTTCTTTAACCTTATGCTGGAGAAAATAATTCGAGCTGCGAACATCGACATCTCTGGCACTATCTTCTACAAGAGTGTCATGCTGCTAGCATAAACTGATGATATTGACATCATTGGCAAAAACGCTCGAGCAGTCAGTGCAGCATTCTCCAACCTGGAAAGGGAGTCTCGTCGTGTGGGTCTAGTGGTGAACGAGGACAAAACGAAATACCATGTGTCAACAAACAAAGAGCCATTGACATCTCTGGCACTATCTTCACCAAGAGTGTCATGCTGCTAGCATACGCTGATGACATTGACATCATTGGCGCCAACGCGCGAGCGGCCACTGCAGCGCTCTCCAATCTGGAAAGGATGCCTCGTCGAGTGGATCTAGTGGTGAACGAGGTCAAAATTAAATATCTTGTGTCAGCAAACAAAGAGTCACGGCAGCTTGGCCTAGGATCCAGCATTAACACTCACAATAATGCCAGGCTTGAGATCAAGCAGCGATTAAATCTTGCCAGCAAGTGCGACTACGGGCTCAGTAGGCAATTGAGAAGCAGAGCCCTCTCTCGACTGACGAAATTAATGCTCTCTAAGACCCTCATCCTTCCCGTCCCAATGTATGGCGCTGTTAGAGAGGCTGTTAGAAGCGTTCGTGACGAAGATACTTCGTAATAGGTATATATGGTCCAATATACGTGGACAACGTGTATCGAATAAGATGGAACCGTGAGCTGTATGAGCTGTACGCCGACACTGGCATATTCCATCGGACTCGACACTGGCATGGTGATGGAAGAAGGTGCTCTGGCTAGAAGGGTGTTTCATTCGAGCCATGGTGGAGGAATACGCAGAAATTAACATATCACTGGCGAAGTTTTGTTGAGGCGGCCAAGATCGATTGTAGTGCCAACTAAGGAAGTAAGGTGCTAGAATTTTTCTGAACGATCTCATTGTAAATACTTAGTATTTGCAAAAACAGCTGATCTTGTTTACATTTTGTTAGTAGAATCTATAAAGTGAGATCACTATCAAGAAAATACAGAATACTAGGCAATGTTACAATAGGGTGTTGCGATTGTACCATAAATTTGGTAAATTGGTTGTAAAGCCAAGAATACACGATACAAGACCAAAAACTACAGATCGTGAATACGGCTTTTTGCTACAATAATGTTGTAATATGGTATACCAAAAAATATACGATATATTAAATGGTAGCTTATTCCTATTATTCCCTAGTCTATTTAAACAAAAATTTAAGAAAACACAATTTCTTTAAAAGTTTGTTCCTCGATTACTCAATTTTTAAAACTTTTGTTTGACATATTTTAGGGAGATCTCGTGATCTCGTGAAATGAAGCAGAGAGCATTTCAAACTGTTAACAATATGTAAAAACTCAAGGTTGCATTATGAACAAATAAAAATAAAGTGTGAAAAACTTTTTATTTTTATGATAAAAATTAAAGAAGCAATTCTCGAGATCCCGTAGCCCCAATCCCGAGAGTTTCGGGACGAGTAAATGGTCCAGAATCCTTGGATTTCGGGAAGCCACTCCTTAGTGCCGACGGAAATAAAACTATCAAAGTTTATGGTGTCGTGATAACGAAAGAGCTGATGAATTTTACAACCGTGACTCGGCAGCCATGCAGAAACATCAAAAATATTCTTACCATATATGTATGTATATATTTCTTTACAATTTGAATGATAAAGTTTCTCTAAAACACAACAACGAAATGATATTTTTTCCACCATTTTTAGCAACAATTCAAACAACAATTGCTGACGCTGCATATAAACAAAAATTATTCCCATTAACTGAAGCCAATAATGTGGGAAAGGTTATGAAGCAATATGGCAAAAGCCAAATTAATTTTGGCCCCACCCACAAATAGTTGAGTGTGTACAAGTATAAGAATATGTGCGTCGGTGAGTATATTTCTGTGTGTGTGTGTGTGTGTTCAAGTGTAAATTATTTAGAAAATTGTTGCCGAAATTATACGGGGGGAAATAACAAATTGAAGAAACAGAAAACACATTTCCACATATTGAACAGATGAAATAAGAAATAAGAAATAAGAAATAAAGATGTAAATTATGTACAACAAATGGATTGAAGAAAAAGGTGGAACGCGAGAAGAAGAAGAAGGAGAGGGAGGAGGAGAAGTACATTATATCTTTCTCCATAAACAACGCCATCATTGCTGCTGACCATTTTGAATGCCAGAGGCAGGCACTATCAATCTCAAAATGTTGTATACACTTGAGCTGAGCTACAATAAAAATAATAACTAAAGTGCAAAATGAAAGATATAAAAACGATGGCCAGAGTATACCAGAAAATAAGAACAACAATAAAATTCATAGCTATAACGCAGCAACAGCAACAGCAACAGCAACAGCGGCAACAGCAGCAGATAGAAACGAAACACCCTCCCAAGGCAATGCAAAAAGCGAGTAAGCAAGAAAAGGTAGGCAAGCTGGCAAGCAAGCAGGCAGCAACAGTAGACAGCAGCAAGCAAGCAAGCAGCAACGGCAGCATTTTGATTGATTGCTCATCATTTTTCATTCTTAATGAAAATGCACCCTGCTGCTGCTGGCAATATATGCCAGCCATTTCTGCATGTGCATGTGCGCACAAGCAGCAGCAACAGCAGCAGCAAGCACACCTGAGTTGAGTTGAGTTGCTTGTCAGTTGCTGCTGTTGTTGTTATTATTGTTATTATTATCGTTGCTAAACTGCAACGTGCAAACAATATTTACGTTTCAGTTGTTGCAGTTGCTGATGCAGTTGCTGATGATGAGCAGTAAACAAGCAAAATAAAAATTCGCTTCCCCTCTACTCCTCCCCTCTCCACCTGGAACGAATTATAATTTGAATATATTTTTGTGCGCTCATTGCTTGATTGGCCAAAATAAAAATGGTTGCCAATATGGCCGGTGCTTCTCCAAATTTTTTTTTTTTTCTGGTTTTATCTGTATTATTTATTTCCTTTAGCTGCTGTTGTTGCTTTATGCATTCACTCTTATCATAATTTACTGCACATGGTATCATCTTTTAGAATTCTTTTTTATTTCCTTCTGCCTTAGTTCACATTAAAGCAGATCAATTCTCGTAATCATTCAAAAACTACTGGGTTAATATTTTTGTTGCGATGAAGTTCCTCAGTGGAAATTATTTGATAATCTATCGCTCTGTCATACTAACGCTCTCTGAGAGGGTTCGGCTCCACATACCTATTTACAAAAGAGATAACAATGTAGGTTTACTTGTGAAAGAGAGAGGAGAGGTAGAAAAGGAATAAACAATGGAACACATGAAATGAAACTGATAGAGAATGGATGCCGGCGTCGACGTCTCTGCTTGTATGTATTGTATGTAGCCGATCGATATTCGTTCATATAAAAATTATGGCAAGTTTGGTTTGACTCGCGGGTGAAGTAAACCATGCTCCCTTGCCACACGATTTTTGAAACTTACATCCAAAAACCATAGTACGTAGATGAACAACATATGTACATATTTAGATGAAATAATTATATAATCTTTGTAATGTTTATAAATGGCAAAGACTGATAGGAAGAAACTTATGCAATTTCACGTCGTAACACTTCAGTTTCACGCTCAGTGCTAAACATTTTGAACGTGGCAAGTTTCATCGAAATGCTGTGCGAGAGTGTTTTGTCCATCCCCCTGACATTTTTCCCCCCATTGCTACACTTTGTCCGGCGATGGACAAAGAGCGTAAAATGTTAATGTATTACATATGGGGTTGCCCTACAATGGATTTGTCTAAAAGCAAAACCAATTGAGCTCTTGATCGATTTGATGTTGTATAAAAAAAGTTTGGGACATAAAGAAGACTTAATGACTTAAAATTTAAGACCTACTGACTTCAAATTCAGAATTTACCTAGAATGTTTATACAAAACAAAAATTGAAGCCATTAAAATCGTGAAGCATTAGGGTCAACTCTCCCCCTTTCCCCTCTGCGATACAATCCGTGTGATATTCTAATTCACAAAAATTTTAGTAACCCATATACAATTTGTTGAAAAGTTGATCCCTTCTACACTCTTTGCTGTAAATCCAGTGAGGACATGTGAGCGAATGAGACAGAGCTCATTTACTTAACTTCATTAGTCTTTGCTTAAATTTTTCGATGCAAATGCTCAATTGGTTCAATTAACTGGGGAATTCAAATAGCCGGGAAATTTGTCTACATTTGGCACCATATAAAAAACTATATAATTTATGGTTGCAATTAAACAGGAAACGTAATTAAGCGGGTTGCAATCGATTGAGAATTACTTTATTCGGTTTTTTACACAAAAGGAAAGAGCCAGCGCAAAATTCTAGGTCTAAACTTTTACTTTGAACTTCTCCTAAACTAAGTTCTCAGTATATACTTAGCTACTTGAGATGTAGCCACTGTAGAGAAATAAAGGACTCGCAGCTCTCTAGACAACCCAGTTGCCAAAAATAAAGTAGGCGTGTCATTGGTAGAAATTAAATAAATATAGTTTCTCTATATCTAAGCTTAAAAAATCACCATCGCCTCAGAATTCACTCCAGCTTGATGTTTACTTCATCCAACCAACCAATCAACCAAACCCATAGTTGAGAGGAGGGGGAACACAATCGTTGTCTCTGCTGTGTTTCGTTGGTTGATTTCAACTCTACCTTCCAACTCATCGAGGGACAATGAAATGATATGAAAGGAATTTTTTTGTATTTCTTTCTTCCAACTGCTGGCTGCTGACTGCTGCCTGCCGCTGAGAATATCATCATTAATCATTTTTATTTGCCAGTTGGCACATTCTTTTAGCAGTTCATACATACATAGAACACTTATATACTTACTATGTGCATAGCAGCTCATGTGATTTCTGAGTTGAGTTTTAAATTGCGCAAATGGTTGGTTAGAGTTAGAAGTCTTAATGATGTTCCCTCGTTGTTGGTGGCTGGGTGGTGGCACTAGCAGCACCACCAGCAGCAAAACATTTCCGTCATTTCTTGCCACATCCTTTTCCTGTGCAAACGCCGAGCGTTTCATTTCATTTGAGTAAATCTACTACTATCTTTACTTTTGTCTTGTGTCACATGAATTATTTTGAAGCGGCGCGGTGTTTTGAAGCGACGGCACCACTCCGCATCACTTCACCTCATCCTCATAGCGCATTCCAAGCAATCGAGACGCCACTTAACTTTCATTCCATTAAAAATACAACAAGAACATGGCTACTGGTAAATTGTAAGTAACCATCATAATGTTTGTTACAACAACAACAACAACAACAACAACAACAACAATAATAATAACAACAACAGCAACAACAACATAAATTATTACATTGTATACTCGTAGCGCACATAAAAATACATTAATAAATATAATTTATGTACAATGTTTTCATATTTTTCGTCTCTTTCACATTCAGCGCGTACAGTTGCGCGCAAAATAACAAAATATGAAGACTGAACAGTGATTGAGAAACTTTTCTTCCGAAATTTTTACACTTGAAGGGGGGGTTTTTTTTGTTTGTGCTGAGATTCGAATCCGGACAGCCGGTATAGGAGCTCAGCATACTTCTACTACGCCACGTAGCTTCTGAGTGATTTAAAATTGGCAGGCTAAAGTATGTTAAAAATGAATGAAGATTGATTTTACAGAACGAGCCAGTTTCTAGTTGATCAAACAAGATTTAAAATTCACTTAAATCGATAAAAAATATTTGAAAGTGGTCAAGTTGAACATTTTTCTATTTTTTTTTATTTTTTGTTTTATTGATACATTCAACTTACAGGGTGTGCCCCTATGAATGTAGAGCATTGTGTTGAATGGAAGGAAGATTGATAGATGAGAGCAACAAGAAGGGAGAATGAGAGAGTGAATGTGATCACACAGGACACCGATAAAGAGATAGGCAGCCATTGTGGCAAGTGTTATGCCTTACCACAATCAACTTCAGTTTATCCGTAGCCGACACTGACCGCATGTAGCGCCAAAGGCCAAGCTTTTCGCATCCACTCATTTTGTGCGTGTTATATTTGTACATGAATGGAAGTGAAAAGCTTTTCATAGGCAATTTTTACTCTTGTAGGTTTGCCATTGCCTGCCAAGAGGTGGTGCCATTAATTTTGTTGTTTTTGCATTTTTATTTTTTATATATTTTGTTTAAATTTTGTTTTTTGTCCTGTGCCGAGATTCGAACCCCTGACACTCTGCGTAACAGTCCAACGCACTACCGATACGCTACAGCGACCATGTTTACATAAAACTGACTTAAATTTTCTGCACAGGCAAAATCAAAAAAAAAAAGTAGAAAAAATAATTTTTCAACACGGCACCACCTCTTGGCAGGCAATGGCAAACCTACAAAAGTAAAAATTGCCTATGAAAAGCTTTTTAACACGAAATTGTCTTAAAATTGGTGATGCTGGATTTTTAATGTTTTAAAAGTAGAGCAAGAATTTATTAGAATTTGATTGTGATCTATCAAATATATTTTACTTTAATATTGATTTAGGAATTAGCCAAATTATTTTTAGTGAATTTAGCTTATTTTTTTTTTGGATATTTTGACTAATATCAAAATTCTAGAGAATTGTTTAAACCAAACTTAAAATTGATCAAAATGACTTTAAGATTGCTTTGAAAAGATAAGAATCGATTTGAGATGCAATTTTGATTTAAGTCTGCTCGTATTTAGATTTGATGAGAATGGTTTGATTAAGTTTGTTAAAATTGGTCAAAAATGGCGAATTCGAATTGATTCAAAAGAGAATTAAATTTGATTCTGATCTTTCAATTCGATGTAAAATTAATATATTGATTTGAAAATTAACGTGAAATGTATTACTTAAATTGGCGTACAGCATATACAGCTCATGGTTCCATCTTATTCGATGCACGTCGTCCACGCATATTGTACCATAGATCTTACTCTCGAAAGCTCCTAACAGCCTCTCAAAATTGGTGGTAAATATCCACGTCTCATGTTTGCCTCAAACATTAAGACGGGAAGAATGAGGGTCTTTAGAGCGTTGCTTTCGTCGGTCGAGGGAGGGGTCTGCTTCTCAGTTGCTTATTGAGTAAAACGTGTTGGCAAGAATTAATTTCTGTTTCATCTTAAGGCTGGCGTTATTGTGACTCTTTGTTTGTTGAAACAAGGTGTTTCGTTTTGTTCTCGTTCACCACTAGATCCACTCGACGAGGCAACCTTTCCAGATTGGAGAGCGCTGCAGTGGCTGCTCGCGCGTTGGTGGCAATGATGTCAATATCATCAGCGTATGCTAGCAGCATGACACTCTTGTAGAAGATAGTGCCAGAGATGTCGATGTTCGCAGCTCGAATTTTTTTCTCCAGCATAAGGGTAAAGAAGTCGCACGATAGGGAGTCACCTTGCCTGAAACCTCTTCTGGTATCAAATGGCGCGGGGAGGTCTGTCTCAATTTTCACTTCGCTGGTGGTGGCGGTCAGTGTCGTTTTGCAAGGACGAATGAGCTTTGCAGGGATACCGAAATCAACAAAATTAAAAAAATTATTTCAACTTGTCTCCATTGACGAAAAATTGGTGAAATGTGATTTAAGATTGATCAACACGAATCGACACGAAACTTAAATTGGTTTCACTTAATCAAAATCGAAATCGAAAAGATTGAATTTATATTGGCTTTAGATTTATTCAAACTTGCTTCAGATCGATCGAATTTGATTTCGGTTTATCAATATTGGGTGAAGTTGACTGGAAAAGGGGAAATTTTATTGCAATTGATCAAAATTGATTGAAATTGATTTAAATTGTTGCACTAGTGACTTCCTTTTCCTTGAAAGTTAACTTCCCGCCTCAAAGTTTTTCTCACCACTGTATGCAAATGAATGAGTCTCTGTAAATATTTTGTGTTTTGCACTATTGCTATTATTATTATTATTATTTTCATTTGTTGTTGTGTTTGTTGAAATTGTAACTTTTTCTGCTCTTCGTCAACATCGTCGTCAACATTTGCTGGCGGTTGCTGTCGCTTGACATTTGTTAAATCTTACAATTTTTGCTGATATATTTCACTTTATTTCATTTTATTTTTCTTTCATGTTCGTTTTTCTGGCTTCAAGGACTTATGAAAATTATTCAGAGCATTTTTATACCATATCTTGACTTTACATGGTAAAGTAAATTAAAATGTTTTGGAGGTTTCTCGTATTACTTTTTCGGCAAATGGTAGAAGAGAAATTCTAGCTTCACATGTTACAAATGGCTCCAAGAGTTTCATATCAAACACAGCGGAGTAAATCAAAAAGTTTAATTCCGATTTTTTATGATGTTTCTTCTGTTTTTGGTTTTTGCTTTTTGATTTTGTTTTTGTTTTTATGTGAATATTTTTCGCTGTTTTGGAAACATTTTTTGACAATGCCTCCGGTTAATTTTAATTGAATTCCAGAAAGAGCGCAGTGAAAAATCCTTTAATGAAATTAGGCATCAAACGTGTTATCAACGCTTACGCGATTGTTCAACGTATCATCTCATCTCATCTCAGTAGCGGCAGCCAACAACGAAAACGAATTAATTTAAAAACCCGCCAAGTCCACAGCAGCAGCAGCAGCAACAACAACAACAACAACAATTACAAAAGATCAAAAGGCATCAAAAGTTTTCAGAAAAACAGCAACAGCAGCAAAAAATTAAAATCGCTCAAAACCAAACATAGCAACAGCATTCAACAACGAAAAAGCAACCAAACGGAAACGGAAATCAACGCGAGCGGATAAAAGATTTCGCAAAGCACACACACAAACGCATGCACAGGTGTCGTGCTCTTCGTCAACATTGAATCTGGTGTAAGGTTTTTTGTTCGAGAAAAGAAAAGAGGTAAGGAAGAATGGAAAGAGAGCGGAAGAATTAGGGAAGGAGTGAGAGATGATGGAGAGACAGGGAGAGACAACTTGCTGGGCGAAATTTCAACCCCCATTCGATTAATTTCATTACGCGCCCTACGTGGGGTTGAGGCTTTTTGATGTGGGGTCAATGTGGTTTGAGGTGGAAAAGTTGATAATCATGTTAACCTGCAAGCGCGAAAGTGCGATTGGCAGTTAACATTAAGGAAGAAAAATAAATCGCGTTATCAAAACTGGAAAGGCGGATTCTGGCGGAATTTAATTAAAACATTGAAAATGGTTCATTTAAATGAGGAAATCGGTGAAACACACTTACCTGCTTGTAGCTCCATGCAAGTAGAAACTGTTTAGCTTAGATCGACAATGATCTGACATCAAAAAGCCTTAGCCCCACGTAGGGCGCGCAAAGGCATTGAACAATTTGTGCTCCAATCCTTTACCTGAAAATTTTAAGCTCGAAATTTTAAAGCTAACTTGCCTCCAACGCATTCTTGAGGCAACAACAACGAAAGTGTCTGAAAGCTCAGAGCTTCCTCTTCTACTTGGTTCGCTTAACGTTTTGTGGTAAATTTAAACTTCGATTGGCATGATTGATGCTAATGTTTATTAAATGCTGCTCAATTTAGGTAAACCATTTGGCATATGCGATAAAAAAATGCCATAATTTTAAATTCTCTACAAGAGAACTATACAGAACGCCCCCTTGCACCTTTGCCACCCCTAACCCCCTAAAAACTCACCAACCATTGCATTTTCTTCAACCAACAACAATGCCAAGTTATATTTGCACACAATCAGTGAAGAATTGCCACTGTAGGAGCTGCACGCGCAGGAGCAGGAGAAGTCACTACTATGAAGTTGAAATCAAAGAAGCTGCAGCGGAACCTGCCTGCAAACGAACGAACGACAAAAAAAGCATTAAAGTGTTTTATGGACCTCGAGACAAGCACAAGAAATAATGGCGTCTAACGATGAAGATTTAAGGGTTTCGTCTTTCCCAAAAACATACAGAAAACTAACTTGCTACTGTGCTGTGCTGTGGACGCTGAGTTGAGGGCGGCATAATGGCAACGTAGCATAGTGATGTTTGCACGTCCTTCGATTTGATAGCAAATGTTGCAATGCATTTGCAGCAACTGAAGCAGTAGCAGGCAGCCGCAGCAAGGAGCATTTGGGTGGTGGCTCTTGAGGGTAGCCTTGGTATATGACAATGATTTCTTACTACATTTTGTAGTAGTTGCTGCAAGCTAGCAAAAGAAAATTTCGCTTCTGCTGCTGCCGCTCCTGCACACAACAAAATGCCGTTAAAAATGATGGCACAAGACGAATGACTGAATTCCTTGTGGCGTTATTATTTGAGCGCCAAGTGCCGATTTCGTTTTTTTGTTGTTGGTTTTTTTTTTTGTAATGGGGAGGAGAGTTGCGCGTCAGAATAAAATTGATGTTGCAAACGCGTTTCGAACATTTTTGGATTTTTTCATTTCTTCTTAGCATTTTCTTTCTAGATTTCTAATACAGTGGCGGAAGTGGAATAAGGTCCCCAAAAGATGAGCTAAGCGGTTACAAGAGTCATTCCAAGTATACTAGTTAAGCTTGCCTTCGTTAATTTTGTGACTGGTTTCGCCAAGCTCGAAATAGCAGAGTGCACTAAAAATCACTGTTTTTGTCAGTCCTCGTGTGAGTCCTCGACAGTGTTAGCGAGCTCGTAAAATATCACCGTTCTTGTAAATTTGTTTGTCTCGACTCATTGATTAAGAGATGGAAGTGATAAATGCGCTTGTGAAATTCTCCTATCTCCTTTTAGATTAACCTTCATTGACGGATACAATTCAAGTACAGCGGTTGACCTCGCGAAATTTCTCCATTTCCTGTCAGTTTTGTGGCTCGGCATTCAGTTGAGACACCAAATTAAGTTCGCGAAATCTCATTGTCCCTTGCCGATTTAGTCACTCGGCATTGAATAGAACTCAAAAACTGTAAGGGAATATGTGAAGATATACTAAATCCTTTCAGCTTTTTCCTCGATGTTGAATTCGATTCGAATTTAGTCGCTGAACACATTGAATGGAAACGTGAAATTCTTCTATCTCCTTTTGGCTTAATCCTTGATGTTGAATCGCAAAATCTCACCGTCCTTCGTCAGTTATGTAGCTCGGAATTAAATATAACTTATAAGCGGAAGCTGTCAGAGTGATCGAGAAAATCTAATATATCCAGCCATTATTGCTCGATATTGAATGCAATTCAGAAGGTATCGAATTAAGTTCGAGAAATTTTGCGGTTATTATGCAGGTGTAATCCTGATCGTACTACTTCCAGCCAACTTTATAGCTCGATATTAGCAAAATCTCACCGTCCCCCGTCAAATTTTGTCGCTCGACTCACGCATTGACTAGAATCTACATAGGGCTTTCAGTCAGCTCGCGAATTTTCAATTTTCCCAAGTTCAAAAAGCTTGTTTAATTTTTGCGTTAATTTCTTTCAAAAGGCTTCTAAAGTCAGTGGTGTTTTTAAAAAAGCGGGTCTCAACAATGGGAATGAATTTTCATGAAAAATTAGTTACATTTTCGTGAAAAGTTCCTTAATGGAGAGGGTTGGGGGGAAATTCCGAGCTCCCTAATTACGAATCGGCAGTCAAAGTTAAAAATAACGATGGCGATTCTAAATTGGCAGACAAATTTACTATTACTAACTCAAAATTATTTTTTTCAAATTCATTACAATCGAGTTTTCTATGTCTCTGATTACGGATCTGTAGTCAAAATTGGAAAAAGAAAATCGAGTCTGCAAAATTTATCAGTTCTCATAAAATTCACTATGTGTATGGGGGAGAATTTCAAGTTTCCTGATCACGACTCTGCAGCTTTTAGCTTAATCGTCGATATTGACCGCAACGTGAATTGGTCAACACGTGAAATTTAACAGACGCTTGGCAGGTCTTTTAGTTTTAGTTCCTGAGGATATAAAAGTGGTGAATAACTTATTAACGTCACTGTTCATTAAGACGGAATTCGAGTCTTTCAAAGATTTTTTCTCTGAGTTTCTATAATTCTATTAGATTTTTCTAAACTCGTTTCGATTTCAAAACTTCAGGCTTAGCCGACAGCTTCTGACATTAAAAAGAAGATTATTGACTCGGGACTTGACCTAGTACCGATATTGACTCAGTATTTGACTTTAAATTGAGTTACTGACTGTAGGATTGGTCAACTTGGATGGTAGATTGCTTCTCAATAAATGTATGTACATGAGCCAATCGTCAGCTGTGATTGAAACGGTTGGATTTTTCTTCCTAATTCTACTACAATTGATCTTAACCTTCATAAGGTTGCTCTCGTATCCTACAAGCTTGAAGGTTGCGCCCAGCTTGGAAACGACAAAGTGTTGCATGAATCTAATAAAAAACGAAGTGAATATTAGTGCTATGGTAAATGGATGATGCAAGAAACGGTCAGACGGTGGCAGTCAAAGCCGAGTTGATACTGCGACGATGGGAACTGTGGGTTTACGGCCTGGCCTGACTCACCGAACTCATAATCTCTGTACAAAATCAAGAAATTCTCAATCTAAGTAGAAAATGTTAATGAATTCATTTTTGCGAATTCTTATTTAGTGCTTAAATTATCTAGAAGCATCAATCTATGTTCATCCTCATAAATCTCATAAAATTATACTCTGGATTTATGTTCAGAAGAAGAAGAAGAAGAAGAAGAAGAACATCAACACCACCACCACCACCACCACCACCACCTTCAAAACCATTAACTTTGATGCATAACCATAAAAAATAATTATTATCCCCGAAATTTCTAATTATACCCAAAAGAAGATAAACAAGAAGGAGAAAATTATAGCTGTCAATAAATTTGCTACTAGAAACGCCACTGTTGGCATAACTGAGAAACCAACAACAAGAAAAAAATCGCCAAAAACCATAACTCACTCATACACATACACACAAACAGACACACTTTCGCATAGACACCAACCAACACTAACACCAATGCAACTCACAAAATGTCAGAGCGCTATAAATGATAGCTCCAAAAGGCATAACGATCTCTCTCTCTCTCTCTTTCTCCCTCTCTATCTCTCTTTGACATACACTCTCACTAGTGAGAAAACCGTAAGGAAGAAAAAATAGAGAAGAAATATAAAAAATGTTAGAAAACCAAGAATGCAAAAGGAGAAGGAGAAAACTGAAGATGAAAAAGAAAGGAATTAAGAAATCTGAACAAACTGAACACAGAGAAAATGTTGACGAAAACGAACAAGGACAACGATTGCGAGGCCGCATCAAATGGCAACTCTAGCGCGCACCATTGGAAATGAAAGGACGGAAATAGAAATGAAAGAAGATGAAGCATACCGAAAATGGTTGTTGTTGTTGCTGCTGTAGTCATCATCATCACCACCATCATTAAATATAGTTTGAGTGGCTAGTGGGAGGGTGAGGAGGGGCAAGGAGATTCGAGTGATTTTGTTGAGCAATATATTTTCGTCCGTCTGACATTAACTGCTATCGCACAAGAGTGGAGCTTTCACATAAAAGACATAAATACATACAGCAGAAGAAGAGACTCAGAAGATGAAGAAGCAGAAGAAGAAGAAAGACGTTGTGAAAAAAGTCACTTTCTCTTTGGTTGTACGTCTCCCCTCACCACAACACAAACAGCAACGAGCAGCCAGCGAGTTGCAAACGATTTATTGACAATTGCTACTATGGCTGGCTGCTGCTGATTGCTGTTGTTGTTGTTGCTGCTGGCAAGGAAATTTACAATTGGCATTTCATTCAACATCAGATTTTTATACTTTAGTTATACATACCTCAAAAAACAAAAAAAAACAATACTTGCTCCTCTGCTCTTCACACTCCTTCCTCTCACTAAATTCTTATACTTTAGTTCAGTGATGGGCAAAGATCATAGCGATCTTCTCTTTTTCAATGCATTGCACATGGGATGTTCAGAATCGGTTTCAATTAGGTGATTCACAAGGTGTCGTATCAATTTAATTTTTTCAAGCATTATTCAGTTTAAAAACTGCCAGATGATGAAAAAACATAGAAAAGCCCAAACCTAGAAATAATGTGAAGAATAGATAAATTTAGGAAATCATTCAATACCTTTTTGGCAAAGGCTTTGATGGCTAATATTGCGTAATTTGGACCATGTAATTCAATGGTACCAAACTGTTTCGTCGGATCGGTTCGAGTTTTCGAGATATCGGTATTGAAACGTTCTTTTTTTCAAGCAAACTTGTTCAAAAAACATGATAAAATTAAAAAAAAACGCTTAAAATTTATTTTTAATTAGTTCTGTTGTGTCTTATTTTATGTCTGCGAGTTGCGTATATAGAATTTGGAAATGGAGGAATATTATTTCTGGATCCACGCAACTGGCAACACATAGGTGCCAATATATAAGGTTGTTCCACAATATTGAAAATCGAGAAATTCATTACATATTTGAAATGATATGACAGCATCAAATCAAATACGGAGTAAAAAAGAGTAGCGTCCGAAAAGTGAAATAAGAATTTTTGAGAGCAAAAACGAAATACTACTTAGAAATAACTAAAGGGAAATGGAACAAATATTCGTTTTTGCTCTCAAATATTTTTCATACATCACAACTTTTTACTTTGTTTTTTCTTCGGAGCTGTCATTTAAGTTAAAAGTTAAAATTTCCGAAAATGTTTTCGGAACAATTTCAACAAATGCTATCTGACAGACAAGTATGGTACATAGTCGCGGTATAGCAACATTGCCATTTTCCGCATTTATTATACTAAAATATATGTACTTTAAAAATAATAATATAATTGGTATGTATATAGGGGTAAAGAAGTGGTCGCCGTGGAGTAGTTAGTAGTGCGCTAGCCTGCTACGCAGAGTGTAGAGTTCCCCATACCACTCGAAAAACCTAGAAGAGCAGTGTTGTTTGTTACTGTTATTAAGTTCCAATTTACATTGCCAATAAAAATTGCAGCAATTCTTATCGTTTCTCTTATGAACTTGCTATTAACGTTTACATTGGCATTTCTTCAGAGCAGTTTTCAAAGCAAAACAGACGAAGCAAATCGGCAACTAAACGAATTGTAGAAGAATTGCCAGTACAGGCAAATCCGTACAATCACACGAACTCCGGAAAGGGGGAGGGGGAGTGTGGGTTGAGAATAAAATAAAACAGGCAGAGAAACTCACTTCCAAATTCATCTCATCAACTGATGTACTGCAAGGAAGAGAGGTAGAAGAGGAGAAGGGAAGAGAGAGTAAGATTAAGAAAAAGCACTCTCCAACTGATATAATGTCAATGTAGATTACAAGCAGAAAGGGGGGGGTGAAAGAACGCAAGCGAGGGAACTCATTTACTGCCACTGATGTACTACCATCATGAGGTGCTCACTGACGAAGGAGGTGAGGAAAGAGCGCCAGAGTAAGTACTACGCAAAATACCGTTTGCACAACAATAAATAAAGTTTACAGCGGCGCTCTTCCCTTTGACTTATGTTGTTGTTGTTGCTGTTTTTGCCAAAAAACTGAACATTAAGAATGGGAAATGGCAGCTCTGTTTTCCTACATACATATGGTGCATAAGTATATGTATTAAGCGACACCCTACAACACAGTGGAGGGTAATATTTACTCTGTCTATGTCTGTCTATGTGCGCACCAAAGTAGCTTTCTTCTTGAGCTGATGATTCATCTACATACATAACTAAAGATATCTCTAACTCATTCCATTAATGAAACTCCTACGCCTACGTTCGTTCGTTATTGTGCTGGTGTGGCACATTTCATTTCCATCAAACGCTGACTGGCTGACTAGGCTTGCAAGCTTGTCGCGCGCTGGCATTTCATGACAACTGCCTGCCTGCCTGCTTACTTTTCTTTCTTGCTCTTTTTCTTCTGCCGCCAGTTTGTGTGTGTGTGTGCGCCTTTCTCGCCTTCGGCATATTTTTAATTGCCTAATTTTGCAACTTGAATGATGGCAAATGTTTACGTAACGTTTATGCGTTTGCCTACAGTCAGTAGCTGGTGTTCAATGGAGGGTTGTTTAGTTACTCGTGTGTGTGTGTGTGTGTGTGTGTGTGTGCGTGCGTGTGTGTGTGTGTGTTGTTGTGGTGATGGTGGTGGCAAGCAGATTTCCCCAAAAACGTTCGTCGAGTGATGAACGGCACTTTGGCATTTTAAAATGTTTGTTTGTCGCCAAAAGTAGCGTCATTTTGCGACTGCTGGTTGTTGTTGCGTTGAAATAATTTTCGTTTCTTGAGCACCCCTGCCATCGACGAGCCACCACGCTTCAGGCAAATTATGGGACAATATTTTAGGCTAATGTTATTGTGCGCCCTCACCCCCTCTCCTCTCCCCCTACCCCCTGGTTTCCTCTGGGCAAATCCGTTAAATTATTGTGCGTCAAGGTATTTTTCAATGTTGTTCTGCGTTTCTCTTCTTTTTTTTGGCGAGGGCTTAAAGGTTGCTCGTTACACGATTGTTTCGGTTCACTTCGTTCGCTCTTCGTGAGTTTTGTTTGTTCCGTTCCGTTTGCTCATTTGATGCATTTTCCACAACCCACTTGCGTCACTGTTTAATGTTTCGGAAATGAGTAAATGAAAGGGATTAGAAAATGAAATGTTTTTCAGTGGGTATTTACAATATTTATGTAAAAACGAAAATCCTATATGGGAAATATTGCATCGCATCGTCCTCGGGTAATTATTTAGTTTCGTTTATGGTTTTAATTGCCAAGCGGTTTTCGCGGTGGTGGTGAAAGAAAAGAAACAGAAAGGGGAAATTGATTAAGTGACACTCGAAGTGAAATGCTGCCATGCTTGTGTCTTCAAAAGTTTGAGAGCATGAAGGAAGCTTGGTATTCTTCTACTTCTTTAATGGCACAAAATCCCATGAAGTGAACCGTCAAGTGAAAATCTTTTCTGAGATGTTTCGCTCTATCAAGTTGACAAATGAAGATGATTCTTTTTTTTATTTGAAGAAAACGTCAATTGCAATGCAAACGTGCAAAGTTTACAATTCGGAATCGCATACGCAAAACGGTATTTTACGCGTATAAAAATCGACAGTTGATATTGGCGCAAATGGAAGAATTGGGAAAGTAAGTGTTATTTTATTCGTATTTAATTTACTACCATTCGATATCATTTTATTATTTACTTATATACTTATTATACAAAAAGTAGACACATGAGCGCAAAAAGCTCCTGCTCGTCACAAGGCTGCGCACCGAGAGTGGGTTTATCGCAAAGCGCCAAAAAGGAGTGTGCTGTGGAAGAAAGTTTAAGAGAAGTAAAAGAGGTAGATGAGACCTTCCCATTTTCCATGGGACGACATAACTCGCAAATTTTGAAACTTCATGGTAACATACAAATGAATTGAGAAGAACAATAATACCTCGGGAGAAGCAGCAACATCGCGGGAGTTTAATGACGAGCTGGTTGAAGTTTTCGGAACGGGTAGTGATATAACTGTGCCGGATGCTACATTAGATTCGTCGCTTCAAACTATAATATCCTACTCTGACGAAAACTTGTATAATTCTGACTCAGAATTTCTTCGCCTGAACCGGAAGCAAAGCGATCCAAGTGTGAAATTTTGGATTTCCTAAAGAAAGGGTCGAAAGATGATAAAGGAACTATGAAAACCCTGGTGGAGCTTAAAATGTTATTGAAGTTTATCTGTTCCGCCGATAAATGTCCATTATCTTTATACGGCACCACAAGAAAGTTTCCCAATGGGTCAGCACCGTCTCCCAGCAAATGACATTCCGAGGGTATTTTAATTGTTTCGCCCATTATAGCTTTTCTTATGGGGCTATTCTGCCAAACAGACGCATCGTGACATCGTCCTGGATAGCCTACAAAAGCATCTAAAAATCTCATTTTGCTGTCGCAAATTGCCTGAAATAAAATTTGATCTACTAAAAAATATTGATAAAAGTTGAACAACCACAGAAAATCCCCCTTTTCGATTGTAATTACTTATTCTGTCCTTAGAGGGTTGTGATATCCGGATATGGGTGCCGTCTATGCAGCCCAACACAAAGGGAAATGGGTGTAAGCGACCCGCCTCAAACATCTCAATGGTATTCATTTGGCTCTGTTCAGTGTTTGGAAAACGGATTTTACGGGTTTTCTATCGAGAAATTGCCTTTATTGCCTTAAGAAAGCCATCGTATGCTGTAGCTACTCCGATATTAAACCGGTCAGCAGCTTCGCGGAACCTGTGTTGATTGCAACACACGACCAGGTCCGTCAGTCCTTCTTTTTTGTCCAAAAAAAGCGCCACCAAATTGACCAATTTCTCAAAATATTCGCTAGAAATAATTTTAAATAATTCTTTAAACAGGTCTTTAATTACCTCAAAAGTAGTTATTTACTTTACTTTTAATGGCACAACAACCCATGGAGGGCCTAGGCCGAGCTTTTCACATCCACTCATGTTGTGCGTATTTGTACATGAATGGAAGGGACCTACAGTTTAATGCCGAATCCGAACGGCGAAGTCAAATGCTTTTCATAGCAATTTTTACTCTTGTAGGTTTGCCATTGCCTGCCAAGAGGTGGCGCCAGGTAAAAAAATTATCTTTTCTACTTTTTGATTTTGCATGTGCCGAGATTCGAACCCCGGACACTACTCTGCGTAGCAGTCCAACGCACTACCACTACACCACAGCGACCAGTAGTAGTAGTTATACTCATTCGGAAATGACTGAATAGTTTAGGCGATAGTTTATCAGAAGTGCAAGGTTTTGGCAACAATTTTCGGTTTAACTTCAAATTTGATTGAAATGTAAATTAGTGATGATAGTTTTGATACAATTGTATTTTTTGATTAATTTTACTTTACGTAGGGCCAAAAGTACATAAGACTAACAAGTAGTTTGGATATACCAAAAAGAATATAATTTTAATGTTATTCTAAGCTGTTTTAGTTTATAACATGAGGGACTGGTCTGCTTTAGTCTTCGTATTCGTCCCTCTGTAACAAGTAACTTTGATGCTTCCTCGATGCTAACATGTAGACTGAGCCTCTTCTTGTGGCTTGTGGCGTGTTTCTCGATTTCACTTCTAACACTGGTTATGTTCAAGTCTCGGTGAAGAGCTTTATTTCTTATGAACCATGGAGCATCTGCGATACGTCGGAGAGCTTTATTTTGGAGACGTTGTAATATGTCAATATTTGGTTTGCTGTCGCAACACCAAAGTTGACAACCATACGTCCGTACTGTCTTTAATACTTGGTTCTTTAGCATTAGATTCTTTTGTATAGATAAGTAGTACTGAATTTCAACTAATAAGCCAATTAAGTTTTTTAGTTTGATATCTAGCTCTTTTCTTTCGTTTTCTTTGTGCTCCTTACAACGCAATTCCGCATCGAGAAAGTCGACGTTAGTAGTCTCACTTTCATCTCATGTGCTGAGATATGCTACGAGTGAATCAATATACCTTAAAGTAGAAAGGCTTTCTACACCCTACACAATGGAGGGCATTTTTTCTATCTTTGCTATGATTTTGAACAATGAGCGTGGAAAGTTTTACTGTTATCCTTCCAATATTAAGCTATTGGAGGATAATGGATACTTCAACCAGTTTCATGTGCTTAATTAGCATCAAATAATTTATTTACTATTACCTTGCTCGCAAAAACATGCCACATTGACGGTAGATTATGAGATCATTATCAGTGACTCGCAATGTTTTTAGTTTGGCAACTGATAAAATATTTTGGCGTGAGTAGAAAGAAGACTCTTCTTTCTCCCTCTATCTCTCCTCGTGGCTAACTCTATGCTTGCAATATGTCCGGAGAAAAACAAAATGAAGAAACAACAGAAATACCTGACAACTCACATTAATTTAAAATCGATCGCATCAACTGCGTCAGGCAACAACAACAACAGCCATAACAACAATAGCAACATAGCCACCAAAACAACAAGCCAAAATTCCTACCGTAATTCCAATAAATTTAGTTAAATACGAACGCGTGCGACAGAAGACCAAAATCATGAGCTACAGATACGAGACTAAGCAAACAACAACAACAACAACAACAACAATAACAACGAGAAGTACATATGTACGTTGAGCACAAGAGCTGAGGCAGCAAAGTTGAATTTGAAGCAGTAACCAAGAATGCAAAAGCCTAACGCGCTTTTATTTTTACTGTGTAGCAGATGAACGAAGGAACGAACGACGATCATCGATCGCCGACACTAACAAGCTGACGAGAAGACATGAGTGTGCGCGCGTATGAAATTCCAAAATGTCAACTCTGGAAATCACATTGTGTGCGCCATTATTTCGTCGAGCGTGCATGTAGCGTTGGGAGAGGAATGCAACCGTGTGCGAAGAGTGGCGCAAAGTGAACGAGAGAGAGCGGAAGTTAAAAGGAGAAAGCTATATATTAATATATAGAAAGGGGTTTTCAATAGGGACACAACAATTTTGTATTCGGTTTCACTCATATGAGCACCACGAGCACGTTCGCAGCGGTCGATTCTTTGAACTTTGGCACTTTCGCGTTCGATATTGTTCCTGAGCTCTTCTAGCATAGTCATAGAAAGAAATCCATCATAAAAAGAAATCCAACGGCATTAAATCGCATGAGCGAGGTGGCTATTCTTCTGGACCATGTCTCGAGATTACACGTTTACCGAGAAGGAGAAGTCCTTCAATAGATTAATTCTTTGACCAACTGTGTGCCACAGCCACCTATCACTGATGTCAAGTCCATAAAATTTTGGTCAAATATAGTCCTCCAACATGGCACGAAAGCGAACTCCATGGACCGTAAACGGCGATCATTGTCATCGACGAAAAAATACGGTCCAATCACACCTCTGGCCTGAAATACACACCCCACGGCCACTTTTTGGTTTGTTGCCGGTCAATAACGCATATTTTGCATATTGACAAAAATGAACTCATCGCTGAATATGATTTTTCTATGAAAGTCAGGATTTTCTTCAAACTTTTGCAAAACCAAATAGGAGAAGTTTCGAGGCTTCAAATGATCACGAGCTTTCACTTACTTACTTACTTTAACCGATGATCGGTCATGGCCGCCTCACATCTTGTGTTAATTTGATATTGTAAGGGTGAAGGCCAAGATCTTTATGCAAAATTCGACACAATGTGGACTGAGAGATTCCCAATTCCTATGAACGGCATGAAATCGACTGATTCTGGTTGGAGTAAGCGCTGTTAAAGTTGCGACCACTCAGATTTTCGGTAGTATTTTTTAATAATTACCAAATGTTGCTCGTTAGTGAACTTAACCATGATAAAAATGGAAGCATTGAATAATATTTTGACATTGACAGATCAGAAAAAAATTGTTGGGGCATGTTTGTATTTAAATACAAAATTGTTATGCCCCTATTGAAGAACCCTTTATGTTTGCATTGTACTTAACTTAAGGTTAATGCAATGCAGTGTCGTTTTTGCTTGTGTGTTGTTGTTGTGTGTCTCATAAGCTATAAACATAAATAAAAGCACCTTCTTCCTTCAAGCCAGCAACTCTAAACTGATTTTAACAAATAAATACGACAAAGGATTCACCTCTCCATGGAGAATACGGCGAAGAAGGCGGCAGAGAAAATGAAGAACAACAACAAAAATGTGAACAATATTCGATCGCCCAGGCGAAACAATACATTGTCGAAAGAAGGAATAGGTTCGAATACGAGTACGAGCACTGCGCAAACAGCAAGAAGAAGAAAACCGAGTCTAAATTGTACGATCGATCGCTAAAGAACATTTGGCAGAAACAAAAAAAAGCAGCAGTGGTTGCAGCAGCTAGTGTTACTTTTGTAGAACTGTGGCAGCAGCCAGGCAGCCAGGCAGCCAACCATCCAGCAGCAGCAGAACGAAGAGTGACCATATCAATGCCAACATCTGAAGGCATATCTTCGCCTTCTTCGTCGGCAGAAAGGCAGAAAGTTGCAGCAAACAGAGAAGGCCGAAGAAAAAAACAGAAACTAAAACAGAAAAAGTGTCGCCGTTTATTTGTGAAATCCAAATCGAAAATCGAGTTGCATTTACCACATTCAGCAGCAGGCATCGTCGTCATCATCATCCGCATTCGCATCTCGCTGCTCGATGTTACTCAACGCAAATGCAGAAGGTTCATTACCGATTGTTATTGTTGTTGTTGTTTTTGTTGTTTGCTGCTGCTGTTTTTGCTGTCGTTGTCGTTTCGCTGTTGCTGATGTTGAGAGTCTACACACACACAGGCACACACACACACACACCGACACATTTTGAAAGCCGGCACAAGTCTCAAGTCGACTCAGAACTTGTGAGCTGCCAGTATATACCAACTGACAGAATGCGACCAACGAGATGATCTCTCTCTGTCCACGAAGTTGCATATTTTGTTTGTTGTTTTTGCATGTTGCTTACTTAGCTTTTACTACTGAAATATGTACCCTTTGCTGGTACATGCTGGTAGTTAGGGGGCCAACTACGTTTCAGCAGATCAACTATTGTCCGCAGGAGGACAGGATCGTTGTAGAGATGCACTCGGTATCCCTCACCTAATTTATTGAAATCGCTTACAGTTTTGATTGTAGTTGCTTGTTCCTAGTTCGAGGTTGGCTGTCAGTAGCGAAGGTAGAAGTTGGGGGTCCGTTGGACTTCGTTTTAATTGAATAATGTCACATTTGCAGGGGTCGTTTGCCTCAGAAAGACTCGCAAAGCTGCGACACTTCACGAGGTGCTGATGGCCGCCTATTTCGTGTGAGTCAATTAAAACCATTGGCTGAGTGCCATATATTTTCACTTGGTAGATTTTACTATGGATTCGAAGCTCAGTCCAAAACTCCCAGACCTGCTACTTCCACGTCAATTAAATAAAGCTCACACTTTCTCTGCTTTAAGGCTCTAGTAGTTTTACATATTTCGCATCTGATTATTCGAGTTATTCTTATAAGTGAAAGTACTTATGTAAAAGTAATTGAAATCCAGTCGTCGCCACACTTCATTTCAGATCTCTCTAGTTGAAGACTGTTTCAAGGGCAACTTTATGAGTAAAGCCTAACTCAGAGTGGCTATTTATATTTGCCTTTGCCTATTTGATTATTCGTTTATTCTCGAGTTCTCTCTACTTACAACCTATATCCTACTATCCTAATTTATATTTTAATGTCGTAAAATTTTGTGTAAATGGATAAGGCTATTCAAACGTAGTTTTCTGGCTGATGCCCTCCATTTCGTTTGCGCTCTTCAGTTAAAGGACTTTAGAATTTCAAGCCAATGGCTTCGCGTGTTCCATTAAATTATATAATTACAAGTTTACAGACTAAAGTTTGATAAAGAACAATTCGCAGGATTCACCACTTAATGAACCCACTAGAGACGAAGGCTTTCAGATGAACTCAGATTCGATTTCAGACTGGTTTGGTTGCCTCTCTTTACTTGATGGCTTGAAATATCGCACTCTTAGTTTCCAGTGGTTGCTGTGGCGTAGTGGTAGTGCGTTGGACTGCTGCGCAGAGTGTCCGGGGTTCGAATCTCGGCAAGAGTAAAAATTGCTATGAAAAGCTTTTCACTTCGCCGTTCGGATTCGGTATTAAACTGTAGGTCCCTTCCATTCATGTACAAATATAAGACGCACAACATGAATGGATGCGAAAAGCTCGGCCTAGGCCCTCCATGGGCTGTTGTGCCATTAAAAGTAAGTAAAGTAAGTTTCCATCAGATTTCCTCTCTTTCTCTATTTAGTTAAAGATTCTAATGTAGTGATGGGTAATGAGCGTAGCGATGTTCTCTCTTTCAATGTATTTTATATGAGATGTTCAAAAACCGTTATGTTCGCGAGTATGGACTGCCGTGAAGCAGAGATGGGAAAAGAACCAGTAGAGCTTTTGGCTTCCAATGTATTGCATATGGGATTATAAAAGCCCGTGATGTTTGCTTGTCAGGGACTGTCCTTTGACTGCTTCTCCCGTTGAGTCCTAGGATAATGTTTGACTCAGCACAGTTCGTTCGGTTTCAAAACCGTGCATTCTATAAATTATGAGCCAAAGCTTGCGGATTAATTTAAAGCTTTGTTCTTTCATCTGTTAATAGATACCTTTAGAAAACCAACGCGCTCCTGGCATCTCGCAACGATCAGCAATTCTCCATAATGCACAGACAAAAGGTTAAAGATAAAATTGTAAAAATTTTCATTTAGTTTCGCGACAGGAGCGGCCCAACAGCCAACAACAATATGTTGTCAGCAGCAGCAGGCAGCAGCAGAAGCAAAATATACTGCTCCCGACTTCTGTCGATCGATTGCGTTTGATATATTTCAGCTGGCTCAGCTTCCATGCGGCCATGCAATAGGTAAATTCAGTTGCTGACTGCTGTGTTGCTGTTGTTATTGTTATTGTTGCTATTGTTGATCTTGTTGCTGTTAATGCTGCTGCCAAAGGATCTGTTATGTTTTGGTTGCATTGTGTAGCACTAGAGTACTAGAGGAGGGACCATATAAAAGAAAGAGCATGCACCCATGTAAGTGAAATATGTATGTATGTATGTATGTATGTATGTAGCAAGGAAGTAAGTAAGTAAATGCCAACAACGAGATTATTCAAGATTTTTGTTTTTGCTTTTTCATTTGCTTATTTCTTTGCCTCCTCGGACCTAAACTCGACCGCACCTTTTTCGTTGCATTGCGCGACCATCATTGTTGTCGTCAGCATCATCATCATCGCCATCGTCATCGCCATCGATCGCATCGTTGTATGCTGGCCAAGTGTTTATGTCGTTTATGTGAAATATCAGTTGCTCATGTAGAATGTTCTTGTTTATGTTGTGTTTTGTGTTGCACGGTGCCGTGTTGCGATACTTCTCTATGACAGCGACACCGTTCTGCTGTTGCTCTTGTTGAAAAGATATTGCTATTTTGAACTTATTGTCAGCGCGCGCCTCTCGTGTTTTGACCAAAAGGAGCAGGCAGCTTTAACTTTTTGCCACCACCACCGCTAAATAGGAGAAGAGCGTTGCACAAAATACCAAATATAAATATACATACATACATACGTAGTAAATGCAACTAATTGCTCGCTAGGGTTTAGCTATCCTGCATGTAACTTGATCATACTGACAGTGATCGTTAATATAATATGAACAACATGTGCAAATATTGTGTAATCTATTTCATTTATGCTTCGTAAATGTAAAGGTTTTTACTACGTGGCCATCACATTTCACTGACTGAATACACGCTGGCGGGCAGAGCGGAATGGAATCGTTCGTTAATCTAGTCTTTAGTCAGCGGTAATTGAACCGATATCGTAGAAACTGATGATGGGAGAATATTTGTTGGTCAAGGTCTTGGGTTTTTCACCGTTGCACCAAGTGGCTGGGGCCAGTCGTCATCAAAGCAAGGCTTTCCTGGCGCAAATATGAGGCAAATCGCCATTACATTTACTGATTTAGACTTCGCGGTTCAATTGAATTCTGCCGAGATCGTCCATAGAGTTTTCACCTCCCGCAAGTGTCAAGAACCACACGAGAACGTCAGAAATGTAAATGTCAAAAACCAAGTAGCAAAAAAATCAACCTTTATAACAATATCATCTGCAAAAGCAAAACATTATCAAACCGTTCACTGTTCCCTGCTCCCTGTTGTAATCCATTGGCTATTACAAACTGTTTAGAACTTTGGATATTAATCCAGGTAACCAAATACTACCACTGAATATTATCATAACAACTCATAGATCATTGATGGCCATAAACAGTGAGTTCCCGATACATCCACTCACGAACAAAGTTTTCGTGTACGTTCGGCCCAAAATTTTCCATCCGATTCGAAGCTATTGACGTCTCTTACTTATGGAAAAGAACAGTATGCCCAATTTTTGTATAAGGTAATTGTACTAACTCATCAACCGATCTCGGTTATTGCTCACTGGCTGTAAATTTTTTCGTCGAAAACTTCTTCAAAAAATTATCAACTTTTTAACCATCAATAACTCCTACTTCCCGAAAGAGCTGATCCCTAACTCATCCATCGATTTGATCAAATAAGTCAGAACCGGTTCTCATCCACCGATACTTTTAATAAAGTCATTGAATACATTACGGTCCATTCAACTATGCAAGAGATTAACGTGTGAAATTCTCTAGGAACTTCAGCACCAAAATCATCTCTATTTCGCGTCTGCTTGATTTTACATCTAAATCTGACTTAAACACAGGAGTCATCGAGGACTTATAAAGTGTACTGAATTCATAAACTACTCTTTTCGTTTTTTTTGTGCTAAAGATGAATATTGTGACTATATTTCCAGAACAACAGCATTCGTATGCATGAATGTGTGTATGCATAAAGCAAGCATGTGTAGTGATCTGCAGTGGTATACACAAGTATGTAGTTATTACTCATCTACGCCATCTAGCGACTTCGGAATGTATTAGAATAGAAACTACGAAAAAGCTTCGAGGTCCGTGGCAATGCTAGATGTTCGTGGCTATGTTGACTAATGACATAAAAGCGTCATCTGGATACTTCGAAGAGCTCTGAAATGTTCGTGACGGCTATGAAATCTGTGCTATAAATACGGCTGTAGCAGCATCATACATTGAGTTATAAGATATAGTGATGAATAAACAAAATTTGTTATTTTTTGTTTTTAAGTAAATAGACCCAGTCCAGTTCCAGTGATCGAAACTTTTTATTTGTTGAGAATAAATAATTAGTAGAAACTAAGTAATCGTAACAATATTGTTTGATCCTCGACCAAGTTCAATACTGACTCATGCACCGAAGCAGGTCATTGCTCAGCGTCATCTATCGTCATATGGTTTGACCACTGAAGCCGTTGAAGAGTTCGATTGCTTAATCTAGATGTATTCGAGTTTCCGACTCCAATTCTAGGTATTCCATCAACTACAAAGTAATAGGGTTGTCTCCAGGGCATGCCAACAAGTTCAGCTTGTATTGTACCATATTTAGTCAGTCATTGCTTGCCGATTACAGCATCATCTACCATCAAGTGTTTCAACAAAACACAAAGTTGTGGTGTCTTCTTCAAAGTAGTCGCTCACTGGCAACCTATTTTTCCAGCAAAACCTGATTTAATCACTGGCTTCGATCCTTCTAGATATGCATTTCTTTCCGATAATACCAAATTCCTGATCAAGTCCAGCATTGACTCATGGTCCCACATTATGATGACTGCCTAATCCGCTGTCAACTGAAATCTCTATTGATTACATTGTCGATTTCGATCCATTCCTTAGAGACCTAAGTTGAGCAACGTCTTCACCATCATCCGCAAAATGATCCGATCTCATAGGTGCTTCACGTTATGCAACGTATGTAAAACTTGACTTGTTAAATAGTTTTATTGCAAGCGTTTACACATTCTTCCCTAATCTCTTAACGAAATGTGAAATAATTTATCAGAAAATGAAATGAACTAAAATAATCACTATTTCTGAGAATTTAACATTTTCCACAGGTTTTCATCTAGAGATTGAAGCTTCTCATCAACATCCAAGACAATGAACTCTCCTGCAGGAAAGTCAGCAACATTACTTGCAGCATCATCATCCTCGTCAAATGTCATGCAAATCACATCATGCTTAAGTGAAGGTGACTGACATTCATCGGCGGCATTCTTATCTGATTTTTGCGCTCATTCCAGTCGCCGCATCATTTTCTTTCCTTGCTCTGTAGCGCTCGTGATTGTAAACCGATTTGTCTTAAGATTTTTAATTTTTTGGTTTTGTTTTTCAATAAAAAATGAGTTGTTAGTGTGAAGTGAGCGATCACAGCTTGCTGGCAGAAGATGAAGAATATTCTACAGAAGCAATAAGTAAACTCAACCAAAATTTTTGCAAATTTTATTCTTAATACCCCGTTGATGTTTTTGTTGTCTTCCAGACGAGCTGACATTGAATTTTAAATTGGATTAACAAGTTCCCTTGTCAATCTCCGCAAGAAACAACGAACAGCCAGAAAACATCCAAAATAAAGAGAAGCAGCTACTTTCATGGTGGGTGGAGGGAAAGGGTAGAAGGTGAAGCTGAAGAGGAGGTGATTCCGAGGCGAAGATAAAGCTGAGAAGGCTTGCAGAAATATATGCTAAAAGTAGCTCCAAAAATATTCTAAGTATACTCCAACGAAAATATGTAAAGAAAAACGAATGAAAAACCACGATCAGACACAAATCTCACAAAATCAGCGATAGTGACATATTTCTGACAGCTGATGGAATATTAATTTGTGCGGCGCTCTTCTCTTTGCTCTTCACACTTCGCTCTTCACTCTTCACTCTTCGCTCTCTTTCAGTATTACGCATATGTCATCTCATCAAATTCCATGACGCTGTTTGTACTTACCATGTATGTGTATGTGAGTAGCTGTTGTTATTGCTGTTGATTTTTGTTTGTTTCCTTTTAACAAATTTACGTACTCATTTGCCCCTGATCCATCATAGTCGCCGGTGTCAGTGTTGTCAACTTTATTATATTAATATATGTATGTATGTATGTATGTATGTATGTATGTATATTTGTGGTTGTTGTTTATGTTAACCTGTGTTGTTGTTGTTGTTGTTGTTGTGCTAGTACCATTCCCAGTCATCGTCAGTGATGCGATGATGCGATTTGATGTGTGGCAATGTTGGCTGATGATGCTGGTGCTGGTCAGCAGTAGTTGTAGCAGCAATAGCAGCGGCTCCATTTGATCGCCACTAGCCATATGCATACACTGTACATACTAATCCTTTTTGCAATGACTTGACAGCTGTCTGGCATCCTTCTTAAATTTCGCGGTGCCATCAATCAGCCGGATGTGTATGTGTTGTTTCGTCTTTCTGTATACTTGGGTACATACTTTAAGTATATGCTGGTTTATAGTTTTAATGCTGTTGTTGCTTTGGCTTTGCAAACTAATTACTCATTCACTCATACCATACACAACTCATTCACGCAGACTCGTCGTCGCAAAAATGTACCCGACCGAATGACGTACGCGTTGAGATCAAATTCTCATTTCACTTCAGTTGGTGCCATAATTTTGCCACTGCGCATAATGGAAGCAATAATGTGGAATGGCATTCGGGTAAGTGCGGAAAAGGAGAAAGATAGGGGGAAAGGAGCGCGGTGCACATGTACTTTAGAAGAGAGCTCATATGCATGTACATATGTGCATTAGAGAGCCTGAAATGTTGTACATATTTCTTCCGGAGAGAGAGAGAGAGAGAGAGAGAGTGAGAGAGTGAGAGAGTGAGAGAGAGTTTCTGTGCCTGTGTCCGTGCATTGGTGGTGCATTAATAGAACTGCCTTGCCGACTGTCCCCATTTCGCTACAGTTTTTTCTTGTCGATCATTGATGCAATGGCAATGCCTTCAAGTGCCACTACTGCATGTGCACATTCACAAACTGGCATATGCGATCAATCAACATTTTACTTAATACAGCTTCAAGGTCAATTTTATGAGGACGTCTCATAATTGCAAAAATACAAATGTCTCTCATTATTTCTTTTTCTTTCTACATACGCAGTACGCAGATCAATCATTTATTATGCGATCAAGTTGTCGTGACTGTCAGTGCCAGTGCGCTCGTTCAGTTTCAATTTGGCATATGTGATGCGTGTTGCATGATGCACGATGCCACTGAGTGCTGCTAATTTTAGTGATTTGCATTTCAAGACATAATGCCAATTAAATCTTACGTCATACGTTCGTTCTTCTTATCTTTAGGACAATTGATTTGTGAAATTTCTTCTTGCTGGTTTGATGTTAAATGCAGGCACTATGTAAGCACTATGATACTTACTCCAGGTAATCTATTTTTTCTATTTAGACTCATATGTCTATATAAGTTCTTGATTGCATTCGGAACATTGGAGTTCTGAGAATTACCTTTCACTATTCTCCCGCAAAATTTGTATGGCATCACAATCGCAACCGCCCGTTCCTCATGTTGCGTCATTCCAGCGACTCTGGACTATCTTGCTGACCTAATTTACGTAATCTTCTGGGAATTCAAGAATTCTCTCTATGCATGCCGAATTCAAATAACATTAGAATCACCTTATGGTTTCCATGACACACTGTGACACATTCGAAGGGCGTATCCTTAATATCAAGACATTGTGGTCATTTATACTAATCAATACACAAACTCACTGTGTGTGTGTGTGAGTGTGTGTGTGCATGCGTTTGCTCTCTTTAGAATAGTTTCTAAAACAAAAACAAAAAATAAAAATCAAAAAAACAGAAAACTGTTGCATTTAGCATTATACAGTTATGTATTCAGTGATTTATCGTTGGTCTCACTGTTGGATGTTTTTTTTGTGTGTGCTCTGGTTTTAAAATGCTATAAATGCATTTAAGAACACGTACTGCCACTGTTTGTTGATGGATTTGCATGCTTTGATGGAAGAAAGGAAGTAAAAACAATGACAATGATAATAAAAGAAAAGAAAAGAAAAGAAAAGAAAAGTATAAAGTATGACGGAAAGGACAATAATGAGACAAAAGGACATTTTGAACTATTTTCGTTCATTTTCTTGATCGAATGAAAAATCGGGATTCTTTGTTTCTATTTGTATCTCGGCCTCCGCAATGAATCAATCAAAATGCTCAGTGAAACAAAGAAATTAGAAATTTTATTTAAACCCAAGCCTAAGGACATTTTTCATCTCAATTGTTTCACGCGGGCGTAAGTAGAGCATGTGTACGTAAAGAGAATTATGCAAATCGCACGCATAGTTCCTTTCTCTCTTTATTTTTTTTGGTTTTAATCCCTGCGCCTTGCTTTGAAGTGCAGGCGGGCAGGCAAGCTGGCGGGCAGGCAGGCAGACAAAGTGATGTTTTGTCAACAACAGCATGATTTTCTCAGTCAGAAGAAATTGAAGTGAAAGTAATTTTGTGGCAGGCATTGGTGATGGAAAGAATCATGAATGAATGAGTGTAATTTGCACGAAAATTCGAATACAGGCACGACCCAGGTACTTGGTACCTACTCAAAACATTACAAACTATGACAAAAAGTAGTCCAAAATGCATGGAACTCTGTGAGTTTCGAATACCTTTGTGAAGGCAAAATCCCTGCAAGAGTTAAACGTGCAGAGGGTATTTTAGGTGTTAGTTATTTACATATAATGAAATTACAACCAAATATGAAGGTCAGTTATTACCCAGTGGAATCTTCAATTCGGTCTGCCACTTGGCACACACACATTATGCGGAAAGGCTATAGAAAGATCGTTTGATTCGTCTAACAATTGCAAATAAAGACTGCGGGCTGGTGGGTGGCACACCAGCGGGTCTCGATTTAATGTCTTACCAGCTAAAACATAATGCTTGTTTTCAAAAAAAAGCCTCAATTAATTAGAGCGTTGATTTGCCCTGGCACACTAGACGTTCCGTGCACCGTCTATGGGCAAGGCGTCACACCACATTGGTTATCTTCTATGAATACTCGTATATTACATCAAGCCTTGATAAATGTTTGGTCAAAATAAGCTCCTAAATTTCGCAAAAGATTTTCATGAAATTTTGCAATAAAATTCTTTAGGCATTTGTCGAGGTTATTGTTTTAGTTTGAGTTCATTATTATTAGGCAGTTTCTTCGATATAAACTGATATCTGATAAAAATTGAGACACTTAATACAAAATTTAACTAAAACTATGTATAACAGATACCTTAAAATAATAAATGAAAAGATTGTCTAAATAAACTCAATACTTTACCCAATACTTTTGTATTAAAAAGTGCATTATGGTATATTTTGCTCACACATTTTTTGCAATTTATCTAATGGCAGTGGCAGAACAGGATCCGTAAGAGTTTATCACGATTTACATACTTTGAATATGACTCATTATTTCAAATGTGTTCTGATTATTGCAGAGTGTTGTGTAGCCAAACTGTGCCAGGACCGGGCGGCAGCTTTGCCCAGTATCGGGACTTTAGACTAAGGGTTCAATTGAGCCAGTGTTGCCATTCATAAATTTTTAATATTGGAGGGTTGAGTCCTTAAAGAGTAGTAGATTTAGAAAAGGGTAGTAGATTTTTTCTCTTCTAATGCACAATACAAAAAAAATCGTGTTAACTCTTGCTCTATTATACCTCATATATTTTAGAATATCTAAAAAATATTTACGAAATTCTCGTGGCCTCATTTGTAAACTGCCCCATGAGGCATATGTCATATAAATTTTGAAATGTTGTTATTGGTATCCATACCAAAATATTACAGGGTGTTTGTGTTTTATTTGGTTGCATATTTATCTAAGAAAGCAGTAATTACTTTACAATTTCAATAAATTTAAATATATGTATTTGTATTTGTATGTATTTTAATATTCAAGCAGTCAGCTGATGCTGATTCAGTGTTGCAATATCACATTCGAATATTCGGATAGGATATTCCAACATATCATACTTTTTCTCAAATAGCACTTATGACGTTATGAAACCTTGTGAATTATCTAAGCATGTTTTTTTAAAACGTTCAGTTTTACATACATTAGAAACAAAGCATTTGATACAACTTATGATCACCCATATACTTACAAACATAGATTCACAGGTCTGGGGAGAGGTGGAAACAAGGGAATTCCCACGTAATTGCAATTTGTATAGGGGCCCGTTTTTTAGATTTCAGTACAGTAATAGACTGCTTCAGAGAGAACATGAAAAATGGGTTTGATAGAAGTAAGATAAGCGAAGCTGTGCGGCGAATCGTCACATTTTTCTCTCAGCTCGGCATGGTGGTTACATTTGGTCGAAAAGTATGATTCAGAGTGAATTTAATAATTTGCAATGATGCAAATTAGCATCACATCGTGAATATCACTAATATGACGTATAAATAATTACTTTTCATAGTTTTATAAAGAAAAGTTATACGCAATTTTCATATATTTTTATGCCTTTTTTGTAAAATAGCTCATTGCCACCCTGATCGGCGTGATCGGTGTTCATTTCACCGAGCATTTCGTGTTCTTTGTGAGAGTGAGTAAGAACTCTCTCTTCGTGTTCGGTGCAACAACAATTTCATGGTGGTCGCCGACATGGTGACAACCTAAGGAGGTGTTCGCTGTTCGACGAACACATCATATTTGTCTCGTGCTCGGTGTACTTAGTGGTTACATTGGAGTTCGCTACAGAGTTGCTTTTGGTCTAAATTCAGTTTTTTTAATACTATTTACTATTTACGGCAACACTAAATGGTATACCAAAGAACTTTAAACGATTTTATCAATATGGAGAGTGCAATTAATAATATAATTGAAAAATTATGAAAATAATATGATTTTTCTTCACTGATAAAAATTAAAAATATTAAAAATGATAAACAGGTTTGCATGTTTTCCTTCAATTTTACATACATTTTTGTTCCTTTTTTTGTAGAATATGGTAACTTTTTGACACCCTGAATGCTCCGCGTGCTCGGTGTACATTTCACCCAGCATTTCGTGTTCTTTGTGAGAGTAAGTGAAAGCTCTCTCTTTGTGTTCGGTGCAACAACAATTGCATGGTGTTAGCCGAGCAAAATCTGAACATAAATAACCAAGACTTAACTGAATACATATTGAAACTAGCGCAAGCATGCAAGACTGTGCGAGAGGGAAAGGTAAGTAAAGTAGGCTATCTAATTGTTTCTGCTACCTTTATTTTCTACCTGCCTCTCGCACAGTCGTTCATGGTTGCGCAGTTGAAAACATCCACGAATATATGAGATCTATTATCTGACATTTTCGATTATTTGATTATTTGGTTATATCCAATTTTAGTTCATAAAATAAAGAAATGGTTAAAGAAGAGAAAAATGGTCACAAAAGCACTTATTTCTATTTTCTTTTCCTTCGTACGAAGATCTTCTAATAATATTATTTTATATAATGAATTTTCTTTAAAATCTATAAACAGCTTGTAAGACTAAATTAGATGTTGAGGAAGGTTTCGAAAATATGGGGTTCGTAAGCTGGTCATCCTCTGTGCCCCCGGTCACGTATTTTTTGTCTCCACGGCTTTGTAGATAAGTGTGATTGCATGTATAGGTATATACAGTGTCGGACAATCAAATGAGAACACCTTGTTTTGAAACATAAAACCAAAAACCTTACAAAAATATTTCTCTAGGCTAACGATAAATTTAAAAGGTATTTACTTTTATTCATTTATTCCATAAGTTAAAAAAAAAAAAAAATTTAAAAGTTATACATAAAATTACATTTCAAAAGGACAAAAATAAGAACACTCCAATTAAAAACAAATTTATAAAATATTGACTCAAATTGTACACTAATGCTAATATTTTGTGGAATAGCCTTTGAGAATTAAAACCGCTTTACACCTAGACATTGTTTCCACAAGAGACGCGCAAGTAGCCTGGGGTATGGAATACCACGCTCTTTGAATGCTTTGCCACAATTCGTCTTTGTTTTTAGCTCTGGTACTGCCAATCTTCTCTTTGACAATATTCAAGTTCTCGATTGGATTAAGGTCAGGAGATTGTGAAGGCCAAGTCATAACGGGAAATCCATTATGGGAAACCCAATCTCGCGGGAGGATTGTGGTGTGCTTTGGGACGTTATCCTGTTGCATTTGCCATTTCAGGGGCATTTCCCATTCGGCATAAGGAAGCATCACCTCCTGAAGGATGTTTACGTAAAGAAGGGTCCACATCATACCAAGAGCAGCATTCCAATACCATGATGCTTCCACCTCCGTGCTTAAACGTCTTCCTAGTATATTTTGGGCTCAATTCTGCATTTCTCGGGCGTCTAACCCAACGTTTGCCATCACTTCCAACAAGATTCACCTTGCTGCCAGAATATGTTATGCCATTTTTTTGCATTAATTGAACCATCCCACTCAATATGCGCTGCAGCGAACTCTATGGGACACTTTCGATGTCTTTGTGCCAACATTGGTACTTTTCGTGCTGTTCTACCATACATTTCTTCCCCCACCAAACGTCTCCTTACTGATCGAGCACAAATTTGAACCCCTGTCTCCTCTCTAACTGCGGCAGCTGCCTTAAATGGATCGCGTGCCGCCAAAATTTGTATGCGATTGTCATCTGCACTTGTAGTTTTGCGGGGCCTACCTCTCTTGCAATGAAATTTTTGAGGTAATAAAGAGTGGCAGGCAAATGTCGATTCGGCGGATGCTTTGACCCTCATTTCGCAGTTTTTTCACCAAATCACGCTCCTTGCTGCAGTGCTTTGCTCACCCATCTAGCTGTGACATTACGGAATAGTTTACATTTAATTTGTTGAATCACCCTCAATGCTACCAAATTATAAACAAATTTAAGTTTTCTTTTTAAAATATAAATTGTTTCGTCTGCTGTTCTGATTAGATTGTCCGCCTTCGAATGCTTCGCTTCAACTTTTTTGTTTGGGAATCCCCAAAAAATATTTAAATGTAGTGTTGCCGCCTAGAAATTTATAAAGTATATACCGTACAATTTTCTTCTCTATAAAAATTTTTAGCTATAAGCAGTCCGATAAAAAAAAATCAATGGAAGTTTTATAGTGCAAGGTGTTCTTATTGGTCGCTGTGGCGTAGTGGTAATGCGTTGGACTGCTACGCAGAGTGTCCGGGGTTCAAATCCCGGCACAGGCAAAATAAAAAAAAAATAAAAAAAACGGAGTAGAAAAAAAATTGTTCTACACAGCACCACCTCTTGGCAGGCAATGGCAAACCTGCAAGAGTAAAAATTGCTATGAAAAGCTTTTCACTTCGCCGTTCCGATTCGGCATTAAACTGTAGGTCCCTTCCATTCATGTACAAATATAACACGCACAACATGAGTGGATGCGAAAAGCTCGGCCTAGGCCCTCCATGGGCTGTTGTGCCATTAAAAGTAAAGTAAAGTTCTTATTTGATTGTCCGACACTGTATATATGTAGTAAGTATGCACATAACTTCCTGATTAAACCTTTTAAACATTTTTCGTTTCTCTAAAAAGTTTAACCCCAGATGAAATTAGATCAAAAACCATGCAAATGCAATCGACATGTCTAACGTTGCTCATAGTTTCAGTTCTCTTGATAATTACATATATTTTTGTTTATAGAATAAGCTTGCAGCTAAAGTCAACGTTACGCTAATATGAACGTTTTTTCTACCTTTGACTATTCTAAAACGTAAACAAAATCTGTAATATCAAATCTCGTTATTTGAATAATTTTTGGATGCCCCTGGAAATATTTACTACAACATTCTATATTTAATACCATAAATTACATAAATAGGTATAGTTTTTATTTTTAAAAAGCTTCCTTCTGAGATATGGTAAGATTATAAAGTTTCGCATATTTCATTCAACAATCGCAAACGTGAACAGCCTCGGGTTTTTATTAGGTTGCGGGCGTTTCGAGCGTTGACTGTATGAATTTTTATTGTCCAGAGAGAAACGATCACATGAGAGCGAAGTGGGTTTCTCTTTCCTGCAGCTCAATTAAACTCACATGCGCTCTACTTCTTGACAACTTCCTATAAAAACAACAACAACAAAATATAAATGACAGTTCTTTGAGCTGTTTGCCGATAAGGTGAAAAAAACAACAATTTTTTAGCTTAATTTTATGTTTTGCAATTATAAATTTTGTGTTTTAGTTTTTTATTAGTTTTTGTTTATACAAATGAAGCTTTACAAATCAACACACGCACACACACACACACACATGAAAGAAACAAGACACAAAAAGTTCAAAGTGACAGAGGCGAAAAATGAAGCACCCTTTTAGTGTGTGTGTGTTTTTCTTAAAATTTGTTTCTATTTATTTTGATGATAATTGAGAAAAATTAAATAGAAATCTATCAAAATGTTTTTGTGGTTATTGTTGTTATTGTTATTGTTTTTATCAATCAACACACACTTCTTTTATTTACCATAGTTAATAGTTGCTGCTGCTGCTGCTGCAGTTGCTGCTGTTGCTGCTGGTGCTGCTGCTAGCTAACAAATGAATTCGTGATGGTGTGCGCTTATTTGAGGACAAAGATAAATTATGGGAAGCTTTCAACTTCAAATACGCTCGCGTATCAACGCAAGCGGGCGCAAGAGAATTTGATCTAAGTGTTGGGAAACGCAGTATGTAAAAAACAAAAAGTTAGCGTTTTCCTTCGTTCTTCTTAGTTTTCAATAACAGATAATAATAAATAAATAAATAAATCTGCCTCATCAATATCAAAAGGAATATTGTTTTCACTTAATTTTTGTTTCTTTGCTTTAGATTTTGTTTTCTTCATCTGTTTTGTTTTTTGTTTATGTAGTGTATTTTTTAATTTAGTGGCTACTTTATTTCTTTTGTGATTTTGTTTCTGTTTTATCTATTGTTACTCGTATCTATTTTTTATATATTTTTTTTGTTTTTTTGTTTTGGTAATATATTATTTTTTTTTGTTTCTTCACATTTTTGATGGAATTTCATTCAAAGTTTTTCGTTTGTTGGGTGTTTTGAAACAATTTTTTATAGCTTCGTTGACCTTTCTTGATGTGATTTAGTCACAAAAATTTACAAATTTGTTCATTTTCATTTAACAAATTAAGCGCGAAGGTTTCTCGCTTGCTTGCTGCTTGTTGCGTTTCGGAGTTTCTGCTTTTTTTTGGATTGGATGAGTGAGCGCTAATGAACTCTTGACAGGCCGCAACAACATCAACTACAAAACAACAACAGTTGATTATAAGTATGTATATAAGATTTCATTTAAAGATTTATAACCGATTGGTGTAATAAATTATTATTTTGAAATAAATAAAAATTTCTATTTCTTTTCAGTTGTTTTCTTGTTTTCACCGATGGTTTTGTTTCAGTATGTGTGCGTGCAATAAATAAAAATAAATAAAAAACATTCCGTTCGTTTCACATTTGTAATTTTTGGAAATTTCGCTGAGATCATATACAACTTGATTTTTTACTCAATATTGTCAGCAATTATGTTTTATGTTTCCCTTTTCATTAATTTTTGCTGATGGATGCAACAAAAACACTAAAAAAATGCCCTCATCGAAGATATTCCCCTCTGTGCTACTTCATTACTTTGATATGCTTCATTTTTTGCATTAAATTGGCGAGAATTCTTCAAATTGTCACAACTTGATTTTTTAAAACAATTTGCAATTTGTTTAAATTTCGCATTCTTTCGCACTCAGCAAAATAAATCTTCTTGAATGACATTTACATGTATGTGTAAGACCTTGATTAGACACGCCTGCTGTTGTGAGCTGAAGGATCTTCTCAATTTTCCTGGAAATGCGTACGCATGCATTACATAATACGTAAATTTCGTTATCTGTGACTGATTCGCCTGCACTGTGGTGTTATGTAATGTTGCGAATGTGATTTTTTGTTTTTTTTCTCCAACTGCCATCTATTGCCAATTGTTACAGTCCCACACAGCGAAATGCACATTCAGAAATTGACTGTGTTTAGTGTTGCAAAAAGTTGAGTGATAATCGTGTAAAATCGAGTACCAATTACTTTTGCTAAAACCATTGGCTTTTCGTATACGTCGTCGTGGCTTTCTTAACCTTTCTGGAGCATAATAAGTCGACAACCACAGCAATTATGAGTGTTGTTGTAGAAGAAAATAAAACTTTTCTAAAGTTTCCCCCCTTTCCTAAACTTCTGAGATTCAGATGCTAGCGAATCCACGAAAAGAATAAACGCCAGAACTACAACATAGTCAGAGAATTAATGCACTCAATTTTCCAAACGCTCATGTTGGCAATGCTAAGAGAAGAGAGAGAATATTCCCAAATGAATCCCTACTTCTTTGCATATTATCTCTAAGCGGCTGGTTATACTGGTGTTCGCTGTTCGACGAACACATCAAATTTTACTGTCGTGCTCGGTGTAATGTAAACTCTCATAATAAAATATCTTTGAGTCCAGCATATGCCCTTGCAAGGTGCAAGAGTAGCATAATTGCAAAGCTTTCGCATACCTCAAACATTTCTGTTCTCGCACTATTAGGTGCGTGCCTTCAATTTCATCTCATGTTTTCAGTGACAACTGAAGAGTGTATTTTTTTCTATAATCGCGGTTTGTTACTCAATGCCAATGAGCCTGGACACACGAAAGTAATTGCGCATGTAGCACAATAAGTTACGCGCACTTATCAAAGCCACACGAGCATAGTTAAGCAGACATAAAATGTTTGTATACATGAACTATTTTTTTTTAGCGTTAGGAAAACACGAGTTTATTCGGTGTTCGTTTTTGTATTCGTCTTGTTCTTGTTTTTCGTTGTGTTCGTTCTACTGTTGTTCGTTAAGTTCGTGTTGTTCGTCTTAAAACTGTCGTCCACTTCTCGTTCGACTTGTCTCGTCTTGTTCGTCGTTTTGTCCTCCTTCCACATATGTAGAAAATATTAAACTTCATTTTTATTTCATTTGGTAAGCTGTGCGCAATTATCTATTATATTTACGTATCCAGGGTACGGGGACTGAAGTGTTACTACTTGAAAAAACTGTAACTCTTATGTCTATGATAAATGTTTAATTTATAAGTATTATCAAAATTAATTGGAAAATAATCATTTGAGATTTTCTATATAACCTCCCTTAGCCTTGACTACGCTGTCAATAAACGAGTTGCACTCAGCACGAATGTGGTTTTGTGTAATTCGTTGCCATTCTCGTTGATGGGACTTCTTTAAGCCTCCACACTTGTGTGTTTTCTTGTAAGAGCCGTGGAGACTAAAATGCCCCAGGCTCTCTATATTCCGCTGCTGCACTCGTACTTACAGCATTGATTTCATCGCCATCACGAACATTCCCGAGCTCTTCAAAGTTTCCAGATGATGCCATGTTTTATGTCAGTAGTTAACATAACCACGAACATTAGCAAAGCCACGTACCCGCACGCTTTTTCGTAGTTTCTATTCTAATACATTCCGAAGTCGCTGGATGGCGTAGATGTGTAATAACTACATACTTGGGAATACCACTGAAGATCACTACACACACATACATATACATAAATGCACATAAACTAGTGCGCTTGCTTTTTACTTTGGATATAAATGGGAGTATAACTATTGGGCGGTACTCATTATGAGATTTTTGTACTGGTATTATTTTAGCTTTCTTCCATTCTATCGGGTTAATTGACTTTGTGAGCACAGTATTAAAAATGTGAGTTAGATATGGGAGAATCTTCGGAAGCAAAATTTTCAGAAAAATAGGACTAGTGTCATCATACCCTAGAGCGTTCGATTTTATTGATGATACACTTTGCAGTACATCAGCCTGAGAAACACAAATGAAGCTGAAGCTAGAGTTGGCATTAAAAGAACTTTTAATAGTCTGGTAAACGTTTTGATTGACAGAAGGCATAGGTATATCAACAAAAAATTCATTTGCTCCAATAATTCATACAAAATATTCTAGCAATTAGTTACTAGCTAGTTCTTGCTTCCTTTTTCAATTTTAATTTCTCTACTTCCACAACAACTTATCCGTGTGGGAGAGGGGAAGAATTACAAGTGATTGTTCGTTTGCTCGTCCCAACTGAAGTGAAGTAAATGAATGTTGACTTGAAATGTGTGTGACGTATGCATGGAAAATTAAAAACTGAGACAATGAGTGCAAGAGGAAGTGTCAAATTGGCATATGAGAACAAAAACAAAAAATTAATACAACACATAGAAAACATAGAAAAAACTTTATTTGCTATTGTTGTAACGTGTCATGTACTCTTTTTTGGCATTGTTTGTCTGATGAAGAGTGGTGAATTACATACACTTTTAGAGTGGAGTACAGTTGACTTGAGTTGAGTTGACTCAGCCTGTCTGTCCGTCCGGTCTGACTGTGTCTCTTTGTTTATTTGTTTGGGTGTCTATCTGCTGGTTATATAAATGTATGTACATAAATAGTAACATATGCCGCACCCACACCAACAAAAGCAACAACAATACCAAACACATCATCACAACAATTGTACACACACTTACTTTTGCATATTTACAATTTTTGTTTGTTGTAATACACATTTTTATATTTACAGTAACAGCCGCAGTAACAGCAGCAGCAGCGGGCACTGAGAGGAAGTATACCCCAATTTGTTAAGCACTCATCCTAAGCTCTCTCCACCACTCTCACACTCTCTGTCGTTTTTCTATCTGCACACAGTATTGGCGACGACAATTGCAGCAAAAAAAAAACAACAAAAACCGCATGCACAACGACAACGCCAACAACAACAAGAAACGACCACGACGACATAAATTCATATGACACTTGCAAAATTTGACAGTTGATATTTTAAAATTTTGTGAATTTGAAAACAAATTTTTCGATTTATTTCTAATTACAGAGGAAAGTTTTTTTCGGGTGCTGTTTTTTTTTCTGCTTTTGTTTATCGCTGCTGCTGTTTGAAAGCTACTCACTGCAATAGTGGTGATGATGATGGTGAATATGGAATTGTGAAATGATGCGGTGGTTGGTCGGTGTTTGAAGCGGCGCGGAGAAGGGGGAGGATAAAATGTCTGGCTGCAGCAGCCAGAACTCGAGGCACATAAATCCACAAGTTTTACACATTCTTTTTACATTGTTGCATATGAGCCAAAACTCATTTGGAATTATTTGACAGTAGTAATGACAATTGAAATGGGACAGAGGGACGGACGGACGGACGGACGGACGAGTCAGTGGACGTGTGAACCCATGCGGTTCAGAATGAGAGAGGGAGAGAGAGTGAGAGCAGACACGAAAGGGAGAAAATATTCCTTCCGGTTATTCCTTTTTAAGAATAAAAAATTCCATTTAAATCAAATTTATTAGGTAAAAATGCGTTTCGTAACAAACCAGGCTGCACATGTTGAAATTTTTTTTACTAAATCAAGAAATATTTGTTGTCCTTATGTATTTTGCAATTTTAATCACGTTGGAGTTTTCAGTATTCTCAGTTTTCATCCGGTGCAAGGTGTATGCAACAAAATCTGATTTTGGCAAAAACTATAATTTTTAATTCGCAATATTTCTATTTCAAGTGATGCCAAGTTTTCACTAATCATATGTTTCTCACGATAAATGTCTTAGGGATGACCGATATATAATTTGATGCTATCGAAATTGATATTTTGAACTTAAATATTTAAAATGGTAAATTTTATAACTAAAATCACTAACAATGTCAGTAAGGATAAAATTATTTTCAATCGAAATAAGGAAAGTAAATGATCGATACCCAAAAGCACAGTACCGAGTGTTAGTTTCCTGCCGTTACTTTTACTTTACTTTTAGTCGCCCTTATCACAATACGGTGTTACTTCTGTTACTTTCACTCTTTTGTATAAGGAAGCGGGCCATTCACAATATCAATAGGGCTGCCAAAGCAGCATTTCGGGGAAGAAATTTTGCGTCAGAAAGTGTCAAATGAAAACAACGAAGTACGAAAAAATGTGTACACTTCTGGAAATAAAGAAACTACATACTTTTTTACAACAGAAATGCAATAAGCAAAAAAAAAAGAAAACAAATAGATCCAAGTGTCATTTTAGCACCAGTTGTTGGATAAAAATGTACCATATAGCAATTATACGAAGCAAAATAGAAAAATATGAATATGAAGCAAAATAGGGCCAAATCTGGTACGTTTCGTGGCAGTATGGAAGACCTGGCCACCAATAGCCAACAAAAAAAAGCAACAAGAATAAATTTTGAATTATTATGTATAAGTATAAAGTTGACGTGTGATTTTAACTTTACAGTGGTGGGGTCGAGCAAAAAACTAACAGCAGCAGTGACATTTCCCACCAACAACCACAATGCCTTCGTATATTTAATTATGTGAATATATGCTGGGAAAATTGGGGAAAATACTCATAAATATATTCGCACCATTAAATATGACGGCAGCAGGCGATTTTCCCCTTAATTAACGTGTTCTGCCGTCAGGAAAAAAATTACCCATTGTAGCGCCCACCAATCGAGCATTCAATGCCAACCAGCAATTCGACTAATTACATGCGACTTTTATAATAAAAACTGCCAAAAACTCTTGCAGTCATAATAAAATTTCTTAAAACATTTAACCAAACAAAAACAAGGAATAAAACAACGAAGAAGATGAAATCGTTCCATTAAATCATAATAAAAAACGATAATTGCAGCATTCACCCGACGCTCCGAGCCGAGCCGAGCAGAGCAGAGCGACGCTGGCAGTGAAATGCCTTGCAGCACTTGATTTAAATTGACATTGGCAATTAACATATTTCGTGTTTTTGTTGCTGTTGCTGTCGTTATTTTTCGTTCCGCAATTATTTGGCAAAATGTAAAAAGCATTTCATTCTTCACTTTGGAACACACGCAAAAGAATTCGTCAATATTTTCTGGTGTGTTCTTGGTTTTGCTGTTGTCGCTGTGTCTTTGTCCCATTGTTGTCATAATTTCAACAAATGCGCGTATTGCACTGCAGTGCACACACACACACACACACACACTCATGAAGTAATTCCTTGCCCATACGCCCACACACACTCGCATAGATAGAATCGGTATTGCTGCTGCTGCCGCTGCTGCAGCATTTTATGAATTGTCGTTATTGTTATTGGTGTTGACAAAGCACAACAAGCTTGAAAGAAAAATCATTAATAAATTTTTAATTAATATTGGTAATAAATTTGTAGCGCACATTCACACAAACCGGACAGTGGAGAGAAAATATGGGCCCGGTGGGGAAGAAGCTTAGTCTTCAGGCTTTATATCTTAACCCATTTTGAACATTTCCATTTCGATTTAGCAGACAGCTATTTGGAAAATCCGTGGAAAGTACATTTAAAAACTATCTCCAAAAGTAACCACTTTTAATATTTCTACATGTTTTGACTTTCCAATTGCTTTTAAATACATAATTTAATTTTAAAAAATCTGGTCTCACCGTGCTAGCGAAGCCAGAAGAACATACGCTCGTTTGGAAGATAATTTAGAAGATGAACAAAACAATGAAAATTTAACTAAACTGCATTTAAAATTTAAATTCATTTAGGGAAAATCCTAAACGTTATATTTTTCTGAGGCTACAGCTGGCCAGAAGCACGGGCCCTCTAAGAAATCCGGAGAGAATCCTCTCGTTCCCCCTCCCCCCTCCCTTCCCTTCTTTGACCACCACATTTTTATGTTCATATGAAAGGATTTGACTTAACACTGTTAATATCCACATAGTTCAGTCTATTACTGAGACATGATTCAATCCACAGTTGAGAATAAGTGTGGAAGTTCATTCTAGCAAGTTAGTGATCGTAGAACGCCCAGGTAATCTGTACCAATTCCACTGATATACTCTCTCACTTCTTTACCCTTGCAAAAAGTAGGCGCTTTAACCAAGAGAACATAGACGACAAATTTGACAGCAGTAGAACCAGGTACCTACTGACGTAGCCAGGCTGACTGCGATATTAACGGGTCCCTGGGCGACAGGGGACCATGCGACCAGACATTGTATCCCACACAACACATTCCGCAGGAGCAGCAACGACCTGTAAGAAAGGGAGACTCTCTCACTTTCTTTGTCACTGCCCAGCTCTTGCCAAAATTAGACTAAAATCATTCCAAAAATACTTTCCAGACAACATATCCGAGATTTTCATCTTCGAAATCGGGAAGCGAAGATTCTCCAACTTCTCAATCTAACGGGTTGGCTCTTGACAACAAATACCATAACAGCCATTGACACAATTCTTTTTAAGGTCAAACAGATAAATAAAATAATGGAGACAAAAGAATAAACACTAAAAACGTTTTGTCAAGTATGAAGTTTTGTTGCCGAATGAATGCATGCAGTTCGCCTTGCCATCCACGCTTGCCGCAAATTAAGTAAGTAAAAGTATGTAATGCATTGCAACAACATAAACCATAAGTTCGAAGCACAAGTTCCATTATTTTTAGCATTACAGCGCAAGCGAAAAAAGGGGTTCTATTTGTTTTCTTATACTCTTATATAAGCGAATTTTTGTGATTATTAACTTTTTCTAGGGCGTCACCGTGTAGGAAAAATCCCTTTTGTAATCAAGGGACTATTTTTTGATTACTGTTAATTACATTTTCTTGCCAGAAACCTACTCTCTCTAGTTCTCCCTTATTCTTCCTCCCACCTATCAATCTTCCTTCCAATCAACACAATGGTCTGCATTCATAGGGGTACACCCTGTGTGTTGATTGAAGCATAAAAAACCCATTTCTCAATGTTTACTATCACAAATCACATAAAGCATTTAATGCTCTTTATTTAAAAATAAACCACAAATTATCCCCCTTACCAATGAGTAATTTTCTGTGATAAAATCCTGTTTCATCGAGTACTCTTTTCAACGTAAATAAACCGGTGCTCCGGTGGAAAGTGCTAAAGCCCGACAATTCACTAAAATGATGAGTAAAAAAAGTTTTCAAATGTTCTAGTTGCGTTATAACTTCTAGTTGGTACTTTAACTATTAATCTGTTACCCTGCACTTTACTCTACAGCGTGATTACTCTTTTACTTCTTTTATACTTTCTAAGCTAATGGAAGTTATTTTTATGTATGGTACATGTGTTCTGTTTGAGTACTTTTCACTTGTCTGAGTAATCACTTTTTTGTCCGGTTTTTTGAATTTAAATATTTCCATTTAAATTTTCCATTTTACTAAAACCTACCAAAAATCGAGACTATCCCAGTAAAGGGTGTTTTTTTTTTAGAAGTGTGGTTTTAAATCTGGTAATACTTTTTTCGGAGTTGGTCTTTTCGACAGCTGCCACTTGATTTATGCTCAGAGGGAATCATTGGTCCATATTTCTTCAAAGATGAAGCCGGTCATAATGTTACATCAATGGGGAACGCTATAGAGCCATGATCAATGACTTTTTCGTGCATGAATTGGAGGATGTTGATGTGGACGACCTTCGGTTCCAACAAGACGGCGCTACAGGCCATACATCCAACGAAACAATCAATTTATTGAAGGGAACTTTTGATGAGCGCATTATATCGCGTCGTGGGTCTGTGGCGTGACCTCCAAGATCGTGCGATTTAACACCGCTGGAGTATTTTTTGTGGGGTTATGTGAAGTCGCTTGTCTACGCAGATAAGCCCGAGACGATTGACGCCTTGGAAGAGAATATTGGGAGCGTTATTACTGACATGCGGCACCAATTGCTGCAAAAAGGGGTCGAAAATTGGGCCTCTCAGCTGGAATTTATTCGAACCAGCCGCAGCGGTCACTTGCCCGAAATCGTTTTTAAAACATAATGGCAATTCCTTATCTTTATAATAAAGCTAATAACAAATCTTGGCCATAACATTAAATTATATGCGTTATATTTCTGCTTGAAAACCACACTTCTAAAAAAACACCCTGTATAATTTAAAAAAAAATGAAACAACCAATTTTTGTCCAATTGGACATAAGCGGCAACACTGATATTGTGGTTGTTTACACTAGCGCTAGCATGATAGATTGAGCGAGAGGGACATGTAGAAAATTAAGGTATTAAAAATGAGATGTAGTTCCTCGCTCTCTTTCTTACTACCTTACTACCACTTAGATTAACAACACCTAACCTTAACCAATGTGTGCATGCCATGGACCACTCGGTCTAGGTGAGCCTTGAACTCCTTTCTTGTTTCCGGTTTTGAAAACGATGATTCCGAATTATTTTTGCTCTCCAACTGAGTTAGTGTTTTTGGTTTGCTCTTCCTCATATCTCTTCTATTTACTTTCCGGTCATATCCTATTAATATAATATTAATTTATATGGTAACTACTTTAAATATGTGAACAGTAATAATTTCATTTCATTTTATATCACATCATATTTAATTTGAACATTTCATCATTTTATTTGCCTTGCGCGCTGGTCTTCCTACATTCGAGTACGCTTATTTCTCAAAATACCAGAAACTAAAACTACCATTTGAATTTATTGTGCTTTTTTGTTTTCCATGCGATTTATGACTTGTTTCAATACACGATAGCGAGAAGAAATTATTGTGTTTTGTGTGTTGAATTTTATTTTCGGCGATTATTTATGGCCCATCAAGCAATCAAGACCATTAAATGCTTATTTCGTTCTTTATAGTGATTCTGTTGTGGAGGCTGATGTTGTTGTTGTTGTTGTTGTTGCTGCTGATGCTGCTGATGCTAAATCGTCGGCATCTTTTTCCAATTTGGTTGTTGTTGTTGCTATTGTTATTGCTTATTAGGTTGTTGTTGTTGTTGTTGTTGTTGTTGTTGTTGTTGTTGTTAGGCATTTGAACGTCACTCTGATTGTCTCTATGCAATCACTCATTTTGTTTTTGGTTTTTTGTTTTCCATTCTGTTATTTGTGGCCCATTTTATCTATAATTCTTAAAAATGTTAGCACCCAGTGGGGCAATTGAGGATGAGGAATTGTTTAGTATTACGATTACTTAAGGATACGATTTGACTGCAATTTTGAAAAATGGATTTATCGCGTTTTGTAAAGTTACTCACCACTTCATTTTTTCTCTAGGGGAGATGCTTTCATTAGTCAAGAGTGCATAAGAAAGAGGGAAAGGGGAGGGGGTACGTAAGTATAGCAACTATGCTTAAACTATGTTAACTGAATTTTGCATCCTTTAGCGATTAAAGAAATTAAAAATCAAATTATCGCCTATTCTTTGCAGATGCTGATTCTTTACAGATTGTGATAATTCAAAAAGTTACTAAAGTCGCAAGTCTTATGGATTCACACAAGTGTTTTGAAAATCAGGCACCTAGATTTTAAGTTTTAATCACTTGAGTCACGCAAAGTATCAAATCTATTGAAGTGGGTCCAAAAAAATTGAAATGATGAAAAATTTAACAAATCGAGGAAGTCATTATTTTTACTACCAATCCAACTACAGCAAACCAAACACCGGTTAAGTTGCTCCCTCTTAAGTGCGTTTCCCGCTTAAGTGCCTACAATTTGCAAATATCCACAGACTTTTCTGCTTTTAAGTGCCTTAAGTACCAACATCTTCGGCTGAGGTACTAATCCGGTCTTTTCTGTATGTATCTGTGTGTGTGTCCTGGTCCATAAAACATGAAATTTATATACATGAAATATAAGTTGCTTAAAACTGTCATCGGATAGCTTAAAAAGTACCAGCTTACAACGTATGAGCAAATTACAAAAATATAAGTTATTCATATCTCTTATCTTATAATTAAAAAAAAAAAATACAAATGAGTAAATGGAAATCAGCTACAATGGATCTCTATCGTTCTATTTATCAAAGCCTTTGAAACGAAGCGTCGCACTGTGGTCCCAAATCTAAAAAAGCTTACTAAAATACAGCAACTTTTAGTAAGGAGGTTTTAAAGGCAGTTGATTACAAATTTGAGGTCAATTTAAATTACAACCAAAGTCGCGACTTAAAGAATGGTATGTTTTTTTGAATGAAACTCTGAGTAGGAAAGTTTTCGGGACCGCTGATAACGAATTTTAAGTCAAATTTAAAAAAAAGGCAAATTGTAGGAGTTTTTTTTAAGTCGTCTACTTTGAATTAAATTCTTATTGGGGTGATTTTTCGGGTCGCTGATTACGAATTTAAGGTGAAATTTTCCAAAAACAAAATGACAGCTAAAGAAAAAACTAAACACAAACAATTAAAAAAAATTAGAGTAATATCGAATTTATATTCTTGACTTTTAGTTTTTGATATTTCTAGATGATTGTAATAGAAACATTTATAAAGCTCCATTGCAGGATTTTTCGGAATGTTTAATTAAAAAAGTGCACACAAAAATCTTACACAAGTTGTCGAGCAGAACACTGTACAACAATTAATATTTTCCATGAGTGAAAGTAATTTTCACTTACTTACTTACTTAGCTGGCGCTACAACCGATGATCGGTCTTGGCCGCCTCCACAAAGCTTCGCCAGTCACTTCTGCTATGCGCGCGCTGGCGCCAGTTGATAAGGCCAAGTGCAGTCAGGTTGCCCTGCACCTGGTCTTTCCAACGGAGATTAGGACGTCCCCTTCTGCGTGATCCTCCACCGTGGTTCGAATAAAACACCTTTCTAGCCGGAGCGCTTTCTTCCATTCGCTCAACATGACCCAGCCAGCGAAGCCGCTGGAGTTTTATACGCTTGACTATGTCAGTGTCGGCGTACAGCTCATACAGCTCATTGTTCCATCTTATTCGAAACACGTCATCCACGCATACTGGACCGTAGATCTTACGGAGTATCTTCCTCTCGAACGCTCCTAACAGTCTCTCATCATTGATGGTCAATGTCCACGTCTCTGCGCCATACATTAGGACGGGAAGGATGAGGGACTTATAGAGCGTTATTTTCGTCGGTCGAGAGAGGGCTCTACTTCTCAATTGCCTACTGAGCCCGTAGTAACACCTGTTGGCAAGAGTTAGTCTCCGCTTGATCTCAAGGCTGACATTATTGTTGGTGTTTATGCTGGATCCTAAATAAACGAAATCCTTGACGACTTCAAAAGTGTAATTTTCACTTACTTGTACAAAATCTCTCATTTGCTTAAAACTAAGAGGCATCTTCTTCTTTCCTTTAATTAGCCCCTGCTAAATCCACTTTCAGGAATTGAAATCGGTCAAGTAGTTGATTTGTAAAAGTTGATTTTTGCCATTGCGGAGCGCTCGACATGAGGCGACAATACGTAAGTTATGACCTGTGGCCACTAACACAAGCAGTTGCCTTAATCTACCATGTAGCAAAAATAAGCTCATCAAGCCCTACTTCATTGATCCCATTGGTCGAAATAATTGTTAAAAACCATTATTTTTCGCCAACTAATTGTGATTTGGGACCGTAGTACGGAGTGCTTGATCTCGGCTTGAGGGCGAGCAAGCAGGCGAGAGCCTTTACGAACTGGAGCACTACATTAGGCATTTCAATGCGCTACCACTTAAGTAGAAAAGTTCCACTTACTTTGCTTCGAAGGATGTGATTAAATTGCCAGGCACTTATGTTTCAACCCGCTGGGCTTGAAAGTATACGCACATAAGTAAATATGTTGTGTATCCGCCTTAGTATTTGTACATATGTATCTTGCAAATACGCACACAGTACACAGATACATTTGCTTTGTACATGGTACATAGATACACGCATAACTGTGCCATGTTATGTCAATAAATTTTAATATTTCTATCCGTTTAGATATGAATTCCTCTGCGAGTGTCTTTTCTATCTTTCCATCTTCATAATTTTCCCGCAACTGCTCCCCTCTCTGCAGACAGCAGCTCTTCCTCCTCATCGCCGATGGCGCTGCTGCTGTCTATCGCGCTGGCGTTTGTTGTTCATCTGCTATATGTCTTCTGTCTAATTGTCAGTGCATATTTATAAGTTTGTGATCTAATTTTGTTGTATGTAGTTAAGTAGTAGTAGTAGTAGTAGTAGTCGTCGTCGTCGTCAACCAATTTCCGAACGCCTTTTGTTTTTTAGCATGTAATATGTATTTCGAATACATACGAGTACATCCATAAATACTCTACTCTATACATTTTTCAATATACCATACCTACAATATTATTTTCGTTTAATTTATGAATGACACTGATGATTAAACACACATAGCAATTCTGTTTGTCTGTTTCATTTTTACTCGCAAGTTTCTGCCATACAATTTCATCAGCCGATCCGATCCAATCCAAACCAAACCCAACCAAACCGATCCGTCAGTCGGTGGGAGGTGATTTTGCTTAATTGTGATTTATGTTCGTGAATTTTTTGATTATAAATCTAAATTTTAATATTTTATAAATATGCAATGATGTAATTTTTGTATCCATTTTGTTGATAAACCAAATAAAAAGAGCCATAGTTTTCGAATGAAATTAAAATGAAGTAGTGGTGTAGAGTTATTGCTCTTCTCACATAATACTCGTATTCATCTCATCGCTTATATCAATTATAAATTCTGAATAACAATTTCCTTTAACTATGAATGTACATATGTACATATTTAGAAATACCTACATATCGAACGCTGATTTGATTTCCGTACATAAAGACTCAATTCAATTCGATCGGTTGACTTCTTCCAGACCAGTTATCGTGCCGTGCCACCTAGCGTGTCATAATCTGAGATTTGCAAATTTCCACTTTGAGAATCTGATAATAGGCCTAGACAAATACATACATCTTTATACCCATATAAAAGTTATGAAATTTGTACAGGGTGTTTTCTTTAGAAGTGTGGTTTTCAAGAAGAAATAAAACGCATATAATTTAATGTTATGGCCAAGAATTTAGCTTTATTATAAATATAAGGAATTGAGATTATGTTTTAAAACGATTTAGGGTAAGTGGCCGCCGCGGATGGTTAGAGTAAATTCCAGCCGAGAGTCCCAATTTTCGATCACTTTTTGAAGCAATGGGGTCAATAATAACACGCCGAATATTCTCTTCCAAGGCGTCAATCGTCTACGCTTATCTGCGTAGACAAGCGACTTCACATAACCCCACAAAAAATACTCCAGCGGTGTTAAATCGCACGATCTTGGAGGCCACGCCACAGGTCCACGACGCGAGATAATGCGCTCACCAAAAGTTCCCTTCAATAAATTGATTGCTTCGTTGGCTGTATGGCATGTAGCGCTGCCTTGTTAGAACCAAAGTATAAATTCTTGGCCATAACATTAAATTATATGCGTTTTTTTCTTCTTGAAAACCACACTTCTAAAAAAAAAACACCCTGTACAAATTTCATAACTTTTATATGGGTATAAACCAAAGGTCATCCACATCAACATCCTCAAATTCGGGCACGAAAAAGTCATTTATCATGGCTCTATAGCATTCCCCATTGACTGTACCATTATGAAATATGGACCAACGATTCCCTCTGCCCATAGAACACACCATACAGTGACTATTTGAGGATGTAACGGCGTCACAACAATGACTTGTGGATTATGATCACTCCAAATGCGACAATTTTTCTTATTAACCCATTCAATCAAAAGTGAGTTTCGTCGCTGAATAAAATGCGACGCGCGAATCGAACCATTATTTTGGTAATAAATTTGGACGATTTGCAAACGTTGTTTAGGAGTTAATCTATTTATTATGAAATGGCAAACCAAACTGAGCATAAATCAAGTGTCAGCTGTCAAAAAGACCAACTTCGAAAAAGTATTGCCAGATTGAAAACAACAACCTTTAGAAAAGAAGTATTTTTCAGGTGTTTTTTCAGATAACAAGAATGTTCCGTATTGCAAACAATATAAACTTTAAATTATGGAGCCGATGCATAAATCTTTTCAACATCTGAGACTTCTGCTACATTTTTGATATGTTTAATTCTCTGGACACGGTATCAGAAGTCTAGAGAACTCAGACGATTCATCTAGACCATCTGGCAATCTTAGATCTCACGAAAAGCACCGACTTATTGAAAGTGTTTGATTATTATAGGTTATAGACCCAATTGCAGCATATCGGCGTAACAGTTTAGGGCGTATAAAATAGAAAATGATTTAAATCGACGTAAATATGTCGAGCTTAATATGCCGGCACTCAGTGCGTTGGCGTAGTGTCGAATTTGACAGACGAAGTTATGATAAAAGTAGGTACATAATCGAGCCCCACTATCCGTGAACTCGAGGACTCGAGAACGATTTATGTCTGCCTGTTCATGTTTAATAAGTCCTTTATCCTTCCCGTCGTAATGTATGGCGCAGAGACCATCAACGATGAGAGGCTATTAGGAGCGTTCGAGAGGAAGGGTGTTTTATTCGAACCACGGTGGAGGAACACGCCGAAGGGGACGTCCTTATCTCCGTTGGGAAGATCAGGTGCAGCGCAACCTGACTGCACTTGGCCTTATCAACTGGCGCTAGCGCGCGCATAGCAGAGGTGACTGGCGAAGCTTTGTAGAGGCGGCCAAGACCGACCATCGGTTGTAGTGCCAGTTAAGTAAGTAATTAAGTTCATGTTTAAGCTCAGTGACATAAAGCGAAAATTGCTGATTATTTGTTCAGATCACCATGTCACGTTGGCCGCGGTCAACATCAAGATGACCAAAGCCATAACAACTGTCATGAGAAGAAAATGTTGGGGTTTAAGCTTTACTTATTTTAATAATTTGGAATATGAATCTGTTGAATCCATGCAAAGAACTCTCTCTCTCGTAACGAGCTAAGGTAAGTACATAAGTAAAGTTAAGGCATCCACGACACGACATTGTTCCACTGAAGTCAACAGCGGTGGGAACCCTATTGTCTCTTGTTAGCTTTATCGCCCTCTGCTAAGGTATCTGCGAGTTTTGCGGCCACCAATGTACTTACTCGGGTTGGGTTGTATCTGTTCTTCAAAATTTAATCAGGACCTTCAAGTAAAATCAAGCTAAATACTGAATATAATTATATTGAATCAGCGGTGCTGCAAAGCCTATACTATAAATTCTTTTTGTAGCCTTCCTCTTTGGGATCCTCAGCGTCATATTTACCCCATTTCCAGCAATTCAGGAGGAATTTCTCTTCAATAACACAGAATAAACATTTCCAATTGGCAGATGGCCACAATCTGTGAATAGCGCAGGAGACGCAGTTGTGCAATTTTGCATACAATTGAGACAATTCCCAGATTAATGCTTCAGAAATATCTCTGACGTTTTACAGCAAAATTTTTAAAGTGGCTTGTCGTTTGGAATGCAGCGAGCACAGTTGGTACGAAGCAAAGGATTCACGTGGCTGCCATTGTGCTTGTTGCGTCCTCCGTTACGACGTTTCTTAGCAATCTTTTATCAACTTCATGAACCAAGTTAAATATTGAAAATAAATAAAAATAATTTGTCAAGTTTGACAATTGTAAGTTGATCGATTACTATGCTCAGCACTCTCTCTTCATAATTTGACATTTAAGCTTGGATTGCCTCTCGGATGTGGCTACCTGTATTACTCTGCCATGGTTTAGACCAGTGCTCACCAAAAGAGAATGTCTGTGTGAAGCACTAAGAGAGCTCGTTACGAGAGAGAGAGTTCTTTGCATTTCGCCAGAGTTGCCAAAGTAGTGCTTCTTCTAACAGATCGGGATGATTTTAAAGAAAAGAACGCGAACAAATGCGTGATGTGAAAACTCTGGGAAAATTGTAATGAATGATGATTTTCTATTAAGAAATAAGATAATAATTCTTTATAATACGATCTATTATACCTCTCTAACAAAATGTAGCTGCGCGTCCAATTTTCCCAAGGCAGACCCAACATTGCGCTTCTCCAAAATCATTTTCAATAAATAAAAATAATTTTTTCCAATTTATACTAAACATTCTCCCACTGCATTCACATCAACTGAATGCGTGGCTGTGAACGATCGCCAGCAACGGTGTGAAAACAGGAGTGCATTAGACCTATGGTTTAGACCATTATAGGGTAGTCCCTTGCACGCATACATATCGGTTTTTGAGCATCCCATGGAAGCTGGTTTAACTGGCGAAAGCATGAAGCCTGGGCGGGAGAGTCTTTTAGAAAAGTAAGGCAGTAAGAAAAATACGCAAAACTTCTAACTCATTCTTTTTACCTTACTTCTCTATCTATTAAACCCTTTCGCGATCGATTAAATCGATTATCAAAATATGTTGATAATGGACTTCTTTATTTATAATAGATAGTTCAATAATGCCTATAATGAAAGCCGAAACACGTTATGCGCTGTTATGGCATTACCTGGAATAATTAAATGAAATTATGACCCTACTTAGACTAAACAAAATTGTCAATATTTATTCAAGTCAAATTGCTTGATTGCGAAAATAAATAAAACACAATATATTGTGCATATTTCACTGAAGAAGCTTCTCGACTGCGATGTGACATGGTCATGATGTCTCCATAAACCAAACTAATTTATGGTAACTATTTTCAATCCTCTGCTGTTGTTTATTTCGTTATTATATTATCTTTCTCTCCTTCTGCTTCTGCGTTTCCCACTTACTAACTGCAATTATTATGAATGTATGTATTTTCATATTTAAGGCAACGATTTGCGTTGGAGTGGCTGTCGCAGTCGCAGTCGCAGTCACAGTCGCAGTCGCGGGGACTATGAATAAATGACAGAATGAAGAAGACGAAGAAAATAATAGAAAAACTAAAAACAAAAACGTATAAATTAAGCATTTTATGTGCGCATTTTTTCTTTACGCTTGTCATTAAGAAAAAATAAAATATGCTCCTCTGCTGCTATCTAGCTTTGCATCCATCCACTTCATATCCGCTACATGTACTACTCTGCTGTCCATGTCCATGTCCAAGTCGTTTATGTAGTTCATGTCCTGTGGAATGTCAAACAAACGAATGAACATCAGCATTAGATAGAAGGACAACATCAACAACAATTACTACAACAACACACCGAATAACGATGACAATAACAAGCACAAAACAACAGGGGAACACTTCGTCAACTCGGCTAAAATACTATATTATACTATATACATAAGCGTCACCCTAGCGACTCTGTATAAATACATATGTACAACGAATAAATGTGATCCAATTCAATCCAATCCGATTCAAGCCAAGCCAAGCCAAATAGAAAAAAGTAAACGGGAAACTGAAACTGAAAACCAAACCAAAATAAACAAAAGAATTCCAACAAATATTTTTCTATTGTTTTTTCGTCTTTTTTTTTTTTTTTGGAGAAAATTGCAAAAAATATAGTTTATGTGACACTCAAACTCACAACTCAGAAGCTCGATACAAAGTTGAGCTTCCTGCTCCTCCTCTTTAACCACGCTGTGGTCGTTCGTTGTGCATATGTTTTGTGTGAGTGTGTGTGTGTGTTGTTGTTGGTGACCTATACATTTTGCGCGTTCTTCACGTCCGCTCTCCTATGGCTGGCCTCTCACCCACCTTTCTCATTCACTCACGCTCTCGCTCGTAACCTACCCAACCACCTCTAACCAGTGTTGCCAGACAAATTTTCTGGGAGGGAAATTTATTTTATTACTGTGTGAGAAAATTTATCACTTTTGAATTTCATTTTTATTCATAATATTTTTATAACAATACGAGAAAACAAAACAAGAGAAATTGTATACAAACAAAATTGAACATCATCATCATCATTTAGAAAGGCCCTAATTGGCATTTTAGTTTTTTTTTTACAGCAGTAGCAAAATATTTAAAAAAACACCAAGAACATTCGTTTTTAAGTAAGTAATTTTTAGAAGCAGTTTTGGTATTTTATTTTTTCCTTTTAACAAAATTATGTCACTATTTGATTCTCGGTGTAAAAATAAACAAAAATGTAATTTATGACCTTTCTAAATGGTGATGACGAAATGTATGTGCTTATTTTAAAGTATTATTACCAGATGGCCTGATGTAAAATTTAGGACAAGTGTCTTACCTACCACCTAACCCAGATCATCAATCAATACTAGCTCGTTTTCTCTAAGAGAAAAATTATTTTATTTTTTATATCGTCAAGTTTTATACGTACAAGAACTTATACTTATACATATGAGTACATAATGTTTTTAGGTTGGAATTGCTAAAGACAACACCAAATACAAACAAAAATTCATTAGATGAAAAACTCAACCTAACACAAAAATTCAAAAGTCGTATTTATCAGGTTATTTATCTTTTCTGAGAACTATCAATAGTATGTTGTGTTCTCTCTCTCTCTCTCTCTCTCTTTCTGTTTACTTTTCCTCTATCACTATGCTATTTAGCATTAGATAATGCTATTGGGAAAGGGGTCATCAAGACTTCTGCCAGAGAGTGCAAAGTTATACAAATACAACAAATTCCAGAAAAAAAGGAAAAATACTAATTTTCTAGTTCGTCTAAATCTCTTGTGAAAACTTGATGTCATTCATAAAAACCAGGACATTTTAAACAAAGTCTTGGACTCAAGAAAAAATTGCCAATTGAATGTCCTGGAAAACCAAGACGTCTGGTGTACCTATTGTTAAGCAACAACTTTAATTTAAGAATCGCAAACGACAAGTTTTCAAATTTTTATTTTGAACTTTTCATATTTAGCTTGACTAAAAATGACAATAAATGTTGCCACTTTTCGCTTCAAATAGATAAATGAAAAATTACCTCTTTTTGGTAACGTTTAGCCTAATCTGGCAACAGTGGCTGCAACACATAATTTTTAAACAGTATTCTCAATCTAGTGTCACTTGTAATGTTGTTCTTGTGTTGCTTCTTCTTTCTGTTGTTGTTGTTCCATCAATGTAGCCGCCGCTCCGACTCTCTTCGACTTTGCCTCGACTCAGCTTGACGGAAGTTCGTAGAGCTGCCATCGTTTGTGTACTCCTCTACTCAAACTAGGTTCCCTACCTCTAACCACTCTCTAACCACCTCTTCCTCTACGCTTATTCGCTCACCCTCTCAGTTGCATGAGTGTGTATGTAAGTACATGATATGTCTGTTTGTTTGTATGCGTCCCTGTGTTCGTTATCCTTGTGGCGCATGTTTGTCTTTCATCATTTTTTGTTTGTTTTATTATGGAATTTATTCGCTTTGTTTTTTTGCTACTGTTTCTTGGTTTGGTTCGTTCGTCTATTTCATTGCTTCGTCCATTTTTGCTGACCACATCCACTCCGACTGCTTCGTACATAATAGATTTGTAGTTGTTGCCGTTCGAGTACCGTTTGAATGGCTTGGTCTCGATACACTTGCTTGTCTGTCGTCCTGTCGTTCGTTGTTCACGTTCACATTTTTCTCTAGTTTCCTTTACTTATAGTTTTTTTGGCTTTCGCTACTGCCCGAGTGGGAGCAGAATAGGGATGAGGAGGTACAACAACCAACAACATTTTTCTTATTCGCAATAAATTTGGTTATGAATGTTTGTTATTGCTGCCGTTTGTTGTTGCAAATGTACATAATTTTCACAATTTTGATGTTAACTGGAAAATTTACGATTCGTTATTTTCAAATGATGTTTTTCCTTTCCTTTTCGTCTTCTCTCTATATTTTCACTCAGTGAGACTTTCGTTCGATGGAAAAAAGAAAGTTGTAGTTGAGCTTTTTAACAAAAATGTAAAAAATATTTTTTGTTTATTTTATATATGTACAACAATAATATTTCATGATTTGCCTTTCGATTAAACAAAGCAAACCTTCATTCATACCATTGATGCCGAGATCTATCTCTAAAAAAAAACCCATTCTCTTCCTCGTTATCCCTTTTTACACATAAGAAATTCCGGGAAACTCCCTCATTAAGTGAAATTCGTGTTTTTGAACATCAAAGTGGGCAAATTTTCTAACTTTTTTTTACTACATGAAGAACAATTTTATATCCTTAAAAGGTCCTAAAAATCTAAACATTTTCGGCTTCACATTAGGTTATCTCATAAACTATTTACTTGCAGTAAAGAACCTAATTTAATTGAGTTATTTCATCTTGTCTATTGTAAGTTAGATAGCGTTCGTATACAGGGAGGACCATTTATAATTTGAAATTTGATTTTGGAAATAAGAAAAGAACAATTTTTTCAATGTGGTTTTAATCGAAAGTACAATCCTTACATTGAAATGACTTCCTCAACTCGCCTTGCAGTAGCCCATACGATCAACACATTTTTTCAGTACGTGCTCTAATCAGATAATCGGTTATTTTCGCTTGCATGTCACTGAGCTTAAGCGAGAACAAAACATGAATCGTTGGTGAAGTCCCAATCCTCGAACTGACGGATGATGAGACTTCATGATATGCCTACCCTTTCGAAGCATACGAGTACGTCAGAGCGATAACTTCGTCTTAAATTGAGTCGATTACAAAGTCTGCGATATGAATTAAGCAAACACGATTAACACATCATCAACATCATAATTTTTGGACACCAATTCCGGTAAATTATCCGTAATAGAAAACAGCTGTTACATTTTGACACATAAATGTTTAATTTATATTAGTCATTTTATTTATTAATAATAGTCAATATTTTTCCATTCCGCTGCTTGTGACTGTCTTCATACCATAGATGGTGCGGCCATTAATATTCTAGTTCATTTCGTAGTTGCCAGATGGTGCTGCATTCTTCATGTCATAACAACGAATATTCTTGTGCATTTCGAAGTCTCCAGATGGTGCTGTGCTTTCTTGCATTATGTATTTAGCATAGTCACGAACAATTAACATGCCCACAATTTCGCATTTTGTAGCATCTGAATGGCGCTTGTCATTATGATATTCGTAGATCATTACGACGATCATACATACATAAATGGGTGAGCATTTCTTAATGCATAAATGCATGAATGTGAATGCTCTTGTTCTAGAAATACCGTCGCAATACTTCCCTTTAAAGTCATTGTGCTTGAAAAAGAAAAGTAAATAATATACAGAATACGAAACCCAAAAATTATGCAATTTAGCTTTTCATCCAAGAGTAATCACCAAACACAAAATACCTGTCATATATGATACGATAAGCAATAAAGGGTTAAAGCATTATTACGATTGCACCTGTTTATTATTTAGTTCTTATGCCTACAGAGCTTTTGTTTCCATTTCCTTTATTTCGAGCACTAAAAAACAAAGATTGCATTCTAGTACGTAAGGCCGTGGTTATGTTGCTGTTCGCTGTTCGGCGAACACATCTAATTTGTGTTGCTTTTGGTCGAAATGCAGTGATTCTTTAATACTATATTGTGTGCAATGGCAACACTAAATAGTATAAAAAACTTGAAACAACTTTATCAAGATGGAGACTAAATTTTTACCAAGATGAAGAGTGTAAAAAATTAAAAGACATCGAAAAAAATTAAATTTTTTAACGAAATTTGTTGCGTTGAATTCTTGCTTATAACTTAAGACATTATGCAGATCATAGGTGCAGTGGAAGATGAGGTGATTAAAGCAACTCGTTTAGAAACATTCACCAGCGTGATAGCTTGGATCTCGGCAAATTCTAGTAGAAGATTGGGGAACGATTGCGATGTTAAAGATCAGTAAAACCCTTCCCAATCCCTTACCAACCTATGCAGTTTATTTAGGACTTTCTTTTCCTCTGCATAAATCTTGACATCTTCACATCTATTTAATACCTTTTTTATATTTTCATACATATTCATTTCCTTTTCTTTTACTTTTCAGCTCAGCTGCTGTACCCTGTCTCTTTATAAGACCTTCTCTATCGCTTCTTTACGCCTTCTGAGTCCCTTCTTCTTGCCATTTCCAGAACCTTTCTCTTCGCACAACTACGTACACCCTTCCCAATCGCCTTTTTACAGCTTCTGACCCTAGAAAGCTATGCTCTCGTAGATTTTATGATGACAAAGAATTGTTCAAGATTGGGGAATTGAAACAGGATCAGATTGCTACGAATGCTTTGTTACAATTGCATTTCGACAAAAACCAAGAATCTTCAATGACACATACGAAATCAATTTTAGAAAGCAGAGACCGGAAATGATAATTTCTCCAAACAAATCAAAAGAAAAAGTAAATACACCAAAATGATACTGACTTCATGCTTTATTGGAACCTGTAAACATTTTTATTTCTTGAGTGTTATTCCTGAAATTAAAACTTACTATTTAATGAACTTTATTTTTCCGATCAGGTACATTGTTTAATTTTTATTTTACGATCTTTATTTTTTCCTCATATATAAAAATTATTTTTTAAATTAAATTTTCTACCGCAGGACTAAAAATTAAAGTTTGTGTTTTATTTTTTATTCCCAATGCGAATCTCAAGACTTTACATAGTTTTGTTATTGTGAATACGGTTTCAAAGTTTTCCCGTTACAGCTCCGATGCCATTACTGAATAAATAACTGCACTGTTGCTTGCCCCCGAATTTTACCTACGAATGAACAAAACAACGCAGCCAATTTTCATTCCGCAGCAAAAAAAAAAAAAAAAATATTATTAAATTTAGAAGAACATTTTTTATTCCTGCGTAAAAATATTTGTATCCTTCAGTAAAAAAAGATCGTAAATACATTTTTTTCCGTTAAAGAAAAAGAAAGTTTTAAATTGAAACACTCTCATTGATTTCAGTTTTCCACAATTTTTATTATGTCATATTATAATTTTAAAAAAATTAACAAAAAATTCTTTGAAATAGCGATAACTTTTATATTTCTCTCCAATAGCCTACTCCATTAGAGTATGCTATCTTCCTTCATCCATTACCGAGTAAGGGGTCGGGTAATGAGAGGCCTTGATCGACTAAGTATGTATTGCGACGGACAGATGATCTGATCGCTGTGTTGATAATTAAATTTAAGGCTGAGATGCATAACTGTTTTTTATAAGCGAGTCCTTGGAATGTGATTGTGAATATTTCTTTGAACTTACGATTCTTACTAAATTGCAAGTCAAGAGCAGTGCCTATTGATGTTGCGGATTTTTCAGTGGGCCCTTGCTGGCAACTGCGTTACTTATTTTTCGGTTCTCGTTTTAAATCATTCGACACACACGCACGTTGCTAAATTGTTCAATTGGTAAAATAAGACTACGGGAACGGATTTCATTGCCTACGCCATTAAAAAGGTAGTTTCCACTAAGACCTTCTACATATTTCTATACAATTCCAGGCAGTGGCGACATTAATAAATTATTATTTATGAATAGAGACATACATATGCATACACACCTGGACAAAATAATAGGTGTGAACCCAAACATTTTTAAAATGAATGAAAAAAATTAATTGGAATGGTCTACAATCAAAAGGCAAATTCGGAAGTTTGGTGGCACTGTTTTGGAATGAAATGGGGGAATCCCCGCAACCAAAGTTCTTCTCGATAAATATTGCGGCTTGTTTATTTGTTCACCCTTCAATTGATCTGGACAATAAAATAGGTGTGTTTTGGTAAAAATTAAAAGTGAATAAATTTAAAGCGTTATTTAATTCCAGAAGGTAAGATTTCGATGAAAGTGAACTAAATAAAGTTTTAATTATAATTTTTAAAAATATTAGATGGGTCGTGGAGTTCATTGCAGTACAGAGGAGAGAATACTTGTTCGTCAGCTCCGAGACAAAGGAAGACCCTACAAATTCATTGCCAGATCGATGGGACGGTCTCAGAATTTCGTTACAAATGCTCTCAAGCCAGAAAAAGCTATTGAAACGCGTGGAGCACCTAAAAAAACTTCATTAGTGACAGACAATCGTATCGTGACATTAGCTAAACGCGACCCATTCAAGTTTCCCAGAACAATTACAAGCGAAATTGGCAATGTTGTATTATCACGGACTATTCCAAGACTAATAGTAAGCGTAAATCTACCCGGTAGGATTGTTCCTCTGCTTAGAACTGCAAATTTGAAGAAGAGGAAAAATTTTGCATTAAGTAGTTCATAAAACGTGGTGCGGTTCACAGCGAGAAAAAAAATGGTGCAATATTCTCTGGAGCGATGAAACAAAAATAAAGGCAAAGAATTCGACGTCCGGTTCACAAAGAAAACAGTGAAGCACGGAGGTGGCAGCTTTATGTTATGGGGCTGTTTTTCTTGGCAAGGTATTGGTCCAATACATCAAATTAATGGCGTTATGGATAGATTCGTCTATTAGGATTAGTTGGAAACGGTAATGTTACCATACGCCGAGGATAATATGCCGCTTTTGTGGAAATTACAGCACGACAATGATCCTAAACATTCATCGCGAGTTGTCAAAGCATGGTTCCAAGAGCATAATGTAAACGTCTTTGAGTGGCCAAGTCAATCACCAGACCTAAATCCTATTGAGAACCTCTGAGGAGAACTTAAAAGCCAAAACAAAACTCAGTTATGGGAAAATAATCAAAAAATTTGGTACAACATTCCTGCAGAAACTTGTCGGAAGTTGATAACTTCAATGCCCAGAAGAATCGAAAAAGCCATCAAGAATAATGGTGGATATTCTGGGTATTAATGCGTTCTTACTAACTCTCTAAAATACGGGACCATAACTCGGGACCATTTCAAGTTTTTTGTGCACACTTATTATTCTGCCCATTCGAAAATCTGTGTATTTTATGAATTAAACAAAGTTTAAGTTATTTTTTAGAGTTTTTAAAACCTTTCATGTTTTGTTATGACGCTGAAGTATGTTTATGTTGAAAACTAATTTATTTTCTGAAGGATAATAAAAAATATATGAAAGCCAGGATTTTTTGAAAAAAAAAATGTTCACACCTATTGTTTTGTCCAGGTGTGTAGGTATATGTACCATACATATATACATTAAGACATTGTTGTACCTTTCTAAAAAATAGCTCGGATTATTTTATGATATTTCTTAAAATATTTCATGAGCTGGATAGTTTTGAAAAAACCCTCAAATCGTCTTTGGTACAATAATTTTTTTGATGTGAATTTTTGATGGTAGGATACCAAAATTTGGATCGACAATCTTTTGTGTGACGAATTATTTTATTTTGTTTGGCTCTTTATGCACACATCAAAAATGACAACAAACCATTTTTCTCACTCTCTTTATTGAGGAATGAAATCGAAATGTTACGCTGTTGCACATGGAGTGGTGGGTGGGAGTGAAACGGAACAAACAAAAAAGCGAGTAAACAAAACAGAATATGGTATCAGTAAATTCCTGTGAAGTCAATTACTCACCAATATGAAAATCGCTCTATTGCTCGCAGTCGACTGTGTTTATATGAATTCATGAGATGACATTGGGAGAAGAGCCGACGTCTCTGCTTGTAAGTGCATGGTCCCGATCCTTGTACAATCAATTTTTCCATATATACAGGGTGTTTTTTTAGAAGTGTGGTTTTTAAGAAGAAATAAAAAGCATATAATTTAATGTTATGGCCAAGATTTGTTATTAGCTTTATTATAAAGATAAGGAATTGCCATTATGTTTTAAAAACGATTTCGGGCAAGTGGCCGCCGCGGCTGGTTCGAATAAATTCCAGCCGAGAGGCACAATTCTCGACCACTTTTGCAGCGATTGGGGCCGTATGTCAGTAATAACGCGCCTAGTATTCTCTTCCAAGGCGTCAATCGTCTCGGGCTTATCTGCGTAGACGAGCGACTTCACATAACCCCACAAAAAATAGTCCAGCGGTGTTAAATCGCACGATCTTGGAGGCCACGACGCGAGATAATGCGCTCACCAAAAGTTTCCTTCAATAAATTGATTGTTTCAAAGGTCGTCCACATCAACAACCTCCAATTCAGGCACGAAAAAGTCATTAATCATGGCTCTACAGCGTTTCCCATTGACTGTAACATTATGGCCGGCTTCATCTTTGAAGAAATATGGACCAATGATTCCCTCTGCCCATAGAGCACACCATACAGTTACTTTTTGAGGATGTAACGGCGTCTCAACAATGGCTTGTGGATTATGATCACTCCAAATGCGACAATTTTGCTTATTAACTTACCCATTCAATCAAAAATGAGCTTCATCGCTGAACAAAATGCGTCGCGCGAACCGAACTATTTTATTGGTAATAAATTTGCACGATTTGCAAACGTTTCTCAGGAGTAAGTCTATGAATTACAAAATGGCAAACCAAACTGAGCATAAATCAAGTGTCAGCTGCCAAAAAGACCAACTCCGAAAAAAGTATTGCCAGAGTGAAAACCACACTGCTAAAACAAGCACCCTTTGTAAGTACTTAGTATGAAAAAAGTCCGACCACAATACACCGGCTCTCACTCTCCCATTCTGCGTTGAAATTGTTACTATTTGTCATTTGGGTTAATTTTTCCAACCAATTGCTTTTATATTTTTTCATTGTATTGAGTCAATTAGAAAGAACATCGTAAGTAATAAGAGGACGTGAGGAAACACAGAAATCGTAAAAAACATTTCACTTGTGATTTCTTAAAATCACACTTTTTTAAGCTACTTGCAGAAAATAAAACACATATCCATAAATTCTAAGCTAAAAAATCAAACCGATTAACATGGTCTTTCATAAGAATTTCTTTTGTTTCATAGAAATCGCATAACAAATATAACAAAAATTGCAGCAAAAAGCTTATTCTCTTGATTCAGATCCTAATCATTTGCTAGTATGCATTAATGCATTATTTGTTAGCTGTTATTGTCCCAAAAGAATCCTATTTAATGAAAAATGATTTTTAGAGGTCTTTCACAACAACCCAGCTCAAGAATGATTATCACTAGAGCCCAAATATTTGGTGAATCATCATAAAAAAAGCGAGCATTGTTTCTAGAAGGGTACAGATAAATATTTTTTTTATGGAGCGTGAGGTGCTTTACTCGTTTCTCGCCGAAATAGTGGCGCTGTACATTGAAGATAATCGTTCAGTTGTGTTAACTCAACGTGCATATCGTCGAAAACAACAATCACCGTCTGACGACACTATTCGTCATTTGGTGTCGAATTTTGTTGAGCCGGGGCGGTGGGAGATCGACGACAAGCCGTTCATTAGCGCCCAAGACGTTCCAATAAACTGGTTGAAGCGGTAAGAGAGAGTATTGCCGAGAATCCACATGTGTCTTATTGTGACTGCGCCCACCATTTTGGCGTCAGTGGAACCACCTTGCGGCACATTTTGGAGGATGATTTGCATTTGTTTCCGTATAAAGTGCAATTGACTCAAAGAATATTGCCGACAGACCGTCCACAGCCAAACAGTCGCTCGAATGGTTGACACTGAACCTGATTTCTGGACGGAAATCCATAAGAGATCCATGAATCCGGTGTTTGCGCCAAAACCATCATTGGGCCATTTTTCTTCAAAAATATGTGAAAAAGGTCTGGACGGTTATTGGTTTAAACAAGACTATGCGCCATGCCACACTGCAAATCAAATAATGCAGTTTCTGCAACGAGAATTTACTGGACGTGTGTTGTCAAAAAATGGCGACATTGATTGGGCACCCCGATCTCCAGATTTGACCCCTCCGGACTTCTATTTGTGGGGTTATTTGAAAAGCAAAGTATACGCCTGCAAGCCTCAGACCATTGACGAGCACAAGGCAAACATTATTTCCGAAATCATCGCTATACCGCCCGAGATGCTGAAGAAAGTGATGGAAAACGCAGCAAAAGGACACATTTTGCTTTGGTCAATTGACTTGACCACTTGATTAATGTTTTACTTAAAAACAAGTCCAAATAAATTATAAAGGATCAAATTAAATAAAAATACCTCATATATGGCAATCGGTTGTTTTCTTTTTAAGCTATTCAACTGGTGGAGCGATTTAGAGAATTTTCCTCACGTTTCCAAAAAACCCAATTTTTCTGCTGAACATTTCGAAATGATATCAGAATATTATGTTCTTCCTTTCTTCTTATTTATCCTAATTCCTTCCACCCTTCCTTCTTTCTCTTTTCCTTCCCCCCTCTTTAGTTTCCTCCACCCTTCCTTTGTGCCTTCCACCCTACGACTTTTCATCCCTCCTCCTTGTCTTTCTATCTCTTTGCCTAACCTTCGTTCCACCGTCCCTATTCCCTTGTTTTTAGCTTCTCCCGTTAACTTCGTTTAATTTCTAGGAGTGGGACGTCCCTCTACTGTCCCTCTTCTCTCTCGTTCTTTTTCTTACTATACCCTCATCTCTTCTTTAACTTCTCTCACTCTTTCCTTTTCTTTCTATGTCCTCATATCTTCTTTAAAGGTCAACGTCGTCGTTTCCGCATCCATTTATGCTGCCCGCATTCTATTATTCATACTCTATTGACTGTAGAATGTTGCAGTTTACTACAACAACAACTGGAATACATCTTAAGCACTATCAATTAAACTATGAATCAGTTAGAATTGGGCCGCCATGTTTAGATTTTTGAAGGAGAGAAGATTACGCGATATATCAAAATAATTTGAGCGAACCAAGAGTTGATTCGATTCGATAAAATTATAATCAATAGATTACAATTTGTTGTAAATAACACTACGCAACAAATTGTAACTTTTTTTCTGCTTCAGGTATCTGATACATCATTTCTATATAAATCGCTCTGATCACGACAGCGTATTAAGTTTTTCGTCATCATGTCAAGGTTTTGAGATATTACTTATCTCGGTGGTATTACAGAACCGATGATCGGTATTGGCCGCTTTGATAAAACTTCGCCAGTTGCCTCTGTTATGCGCGCGCTAGCACCAGTTGGTAAGGCCAAGTGCAGTCAGATCTCCCTGCACTTGGTCCCTCCATCGGAATTTAGGACGTCCTCTTCTGCATGTTCCTCCACCGTGGCTTGAATAAAACACCCTTAAATTCGCTCCTCATGGATACTGTTCCATACACGTCTTCCACCCATATTGGACCGTATCTTACGGAGTATCTTCCTCTCGAACACTCCTAACAGCCTCTCATCATTGATGGTCAATGTCCACGTCTCTGCGCCATACATTAGGACGGGAAGGATGAGGGACTTATATAGCGTTATTTTCGTCGGTCGAGAGAGGGCTCTGCTTCTCAATTGGCTACTGAGCCCGTAGTAACACCTGTTGGCAAGAGTTAATCTCCGCTTGATCTCAAGGCTGACATATTGTTAGCGTTAATGATTTTGAGATATTTTCATTCAAAAACTCTGTAAAGTTATGATCACTTGTAAACTTGTATCGAATCATCACTAATTAAGCCGTTGACGTGTCTGTGAGACGAAGCACATACATTTTCACTAACACATGTAAATGATTGATGTTAAATTGTTGGTGTGCTACATCTGGATTAACTTCATTTTGATAATAATCATCATCATCAAAATATTCAAGTTGTATGATTGCAACAGGTGAAAAATTTGGTGCTTGGCGGTCTGAGAATTGGCGAATGTTACGAAGTTGACTAGAAAGGAAAGATTTTCAGTCAAATTTTCAAGTAAGTCTTTTGCTCTTCTCTTTCGTTGAGAAGCTGGGAATTTGGCCACCTCAATGGCTGCCTGGTGCTGTACAATCTGAGAACCTTCGTCCGAACTCAATGAGATGTGTGTTATTGGCTCTCATTTGCCATCCATGTTGTCTCTCCTCATTAGTTTTTGTGAGTTGTTTTTCAATGAAATTCGAATTCTGTTGTGCCTCAAGTCTACACTCTCTCGATCTCTCGGTGCCCGTTTTTAGGTTTTCTCACGATAGCAGAATATGAGTTTTGTTGGGGCTATATTTCTCGACGAAGTCTACATTCTCGCTGTCTCTCGGCCTCAGTTTTTGCTGGATATTTTATCGCAAACTAATCGTCATTTGTTTGTGCTTCACGTTTGTTTTTCTCAGTCTATACTCGCTCATTCTTTCACCTCTAGAAATTACTAACAGCGCCCTCTATCAATTGGGTATGATTCATACTCAGCGCCCTCTATTAATCGAGTTTGATTCATGCTCGGGGATACATGTGGATGTACATGTGCTGCCCATCAATTATGTGTAAAAACATATGAATCCTCATTTCCGTAACAATTTACGTTAGCCACGATCATCTTTCGTAAATATAAAAACGATTCGGAAAAAGTAAACTTCAATAAACTTAAAAAAAAACACGGGAGCAACACAGTCAAAATAAATTAAATAATCTAGTTTTAGTGCTAGATTGTGCATCACTGACTTCCCCTCACTTACGCTAATCCTCACGTCCCTTAACTCCCGCAATGCATTTATTCCCTTTATTTATTTATACAACACTCATCCAGGCCGCTTACTGTGCCTGCTCTACCTCCCCCTCTCCGATGCACCTTCATCCCAGTCAATCTGCATATGCTCGTGCACACTTTGAACGTTTGCTAGAAAAATCATCTCTAATAAAGCAATATTTTTCTCAATTGCACTTGTAATTAATTTTTATTAAATATGATTCTTAATTTGCCAAGATGCACAAAATTCATATGCCAAAAAAATCAGCAAGAACAAGAAACCACAAAAAAATAGATGCAAATTTTGTTGAGTTCTTCGCTTCACTCTCCCCAACTCTTTAGATATCTCCTCTTGCACACGACCATTCACTCATACCAAATGATGCTGTAGTTGTTGTTGTGCGCAGTGGAAGCGATCACGCTGGCGCAGCCAACAGACGCATCCATCCGTCAGTTTATAATATTTTCCATTTGCTTTTTTCACTCGTTATTTGTTTCGCACATTTAAATATTGTGACCAGCGTTGCCATCGTTCAAAAAAACAAATCTTGTTCCCAAATTATGTCACGCGACAAAATTTAAGAAAAAATTGATAAATATATGCGAGATGAGCGGCAAAAAAGGCACACAACAAAGTTTTGGGTAAATCCGTATTTTTAAATCTAAATTTTCCCTTTTGCACAAAAATTACATTACCTATACACAATGTTGCAGTTTTCTGAACTGTGGCAGCCAAACTGCAGAATGACAGTTCATCGCAAGCAATAAATGACAATAAATTGCCTGCCATCATGTGCGGTATCCACTTAACTTTTATTTCTTACCATCGAAGCATTTCGCGTGGGTGTTGCAAACAGAAAACTTTCGTATTTTAAAAAATTTAAAAAATAAATAATTGTTGAAAGCATTTACTTATTACGTCACTTTTTCTGTCAGCATAATCTTTCACTGGCGAAAAAAATATGTCAAAATGACGTATATGAATTCTATCCGTTGGCAACGCTGATCATAAGCGCACTGTGTCGCTATTCGTCCTCTTCTCATCCTTACCACACACACACACACACATCACTACTCTCACCACCGTGTTGCATTTCGTGTCTGCTGCATCTGAATTGGGAGCGGAGAGGGCAAAAAAATGTTCATTTTAGAATGTGCTTGTTGTTGTTATTCTAGTCATAGCCTCAGTCAGCATTTTTTCGCTGACGACGTCAGAATCGACCAGAACAACAACAACAACAACAACAACAACAACAACAACAACAACAACAACAACAACAACAACAACGACGACGACGACGACAACAACGATGAGTAAAGTTGACATGTTCTTGTCATTAAGCGTCGTCGTTGTTACTCTTTTTTGTTTTTGTTTCTGTTTTTTTTTTCGTTAACATTTTTGATTTTTCTTCGTTTTTATGTATGATTTTTGTTATTCATAAAAAAAACTAGTCGCTTCGTTGCAATTAATAAAAATTGTTTTTGTTGTTTTGTTGTAATATTTGTAAATTAATGTTCGATGCAGGAATGCGGACGTGAGACTGCAACGAACGGAGAATAGCAGCAGAGGATAGCAGCGGAGGGTAGCTGCGGCAGAAGTGGCAACAGCGCAACAGTAGCAAACATTTGAAACTTTTGATGATGCATGAAGTTAGAAGAAGAAAAGGAAGAAGAAGCAACGCGCCGTGCCGCATGCCTGCAGCATGCAATATTGTTGTTTCACCAGTGCAAGTATTGCAATATGTTGCCAACAGTTTGTTGCAATTTTATTGAAGTGTACCATTTAATTTGGCGTCTTCACTTGAGTATTTCTCACATTCAAATTCACAAAAATGTATTTAGTTTGAAAGCAGAGAGAAAGCAAAGCAAAAAGCAAAAAAGGAATTCAGAAAAAATATTCTTCATCGTTATTATGCAAAATTATTATGCTAATGAAACGTATCCAAAACAAAAAGCAACAACAAAATCACGACAATTCTTTTTCTTGCTGCGAAATTTCTGCAACATTGGCGCTGACAGCACTACATTGTTGATGAATTACATATGTTGTAGTATGTTAATTGCAATTGTTGTTGCTCTGTTGCTGCTACTTTGCAGTGCAAGCGGAGTATATGCACATATGTACATATAAAAGGAAGGAGGCGAAGGGGTCCGAAGGAAGTTTTTGATCGAATTTGAAGTACATAGAATCGATTTCTCATCTCAGTTGCATGCGCCCACCTTTCTTCTACTACCTTCTTACATGTTGTGTAACTCTTTAAATGCGGGGGCGTTCGAAATAACTAACGAAATATTCCGAAAAAATATTTATCAATACTACGTTTTTGTTGGAGACAAGTATTTGAAAAAGTCATTAATTTGGAAATTATGATGAAAAAAAGTGGAAAACATGGAGGGGGAGGGTGTGTTTACAAGGGCAGATGGGGGGCAGCGCCTTAAGATGAAATATTACTGATACTATTTTGTACATTTCGTTCTCAAACACTGAAAACTAAATCCGCCGTCCTTAGGCTCAAATGTGCACTTATTTGTATGCGGTATAAAACGAAAACTATATTGTGAAGATATTTCCAGCACAAGTAAGCATAAAGTAGGCGCACATATTTATGTACAAGTGTAGTGATCTGCAATGTCATGCACACGCATGTAGTTATTACAACACATCTACGCCATCTAGCGACTTCGAAATGTATTAGAATAGAAGCTACGTGAAAACGTAGAGATTCGCGGCTTTGCTAATGTTTGCTATCAACCGGCGCCAGCGGGCAGAGGCGATTGGCGAAGATTTATAGAGGCGGCCAAGACCGAGTGCAGAGTAAGTAAGTAAGTTGGAATTTGATTTTGGTATAAATAAGAAACGAATAATTCTTTTCACTGTTATCTGCATTAGTCGAAAGTGCAATCCTTCCAGTTAATTGAAGAACAACATTTCATTCAAATAACTTCCTCAGCTGAAGGTCAGATTTTCAGTACATTTTCGACTGCATCGAGCTGTACTTTACAGATGGCTGCAGCCAAGGCATATCACCGAAACGGCTAATAACGCGATTTTTAAACTTCGCTCACAAAAGATCGATTGTTGCACGGCTTGTGCGACACAGGACGCCATCCTGGTGGAACCAAATATTGTCTAAATCAATATCTTATAAAATAGGCCACAAATAATCGGTATCATTGTGCAGTAGATACGTAACACCATTCACGGTAACGCATCTTTCCTCCTCATTTTCAAAAAAAAAGTGGCCCAATAACACTGCCGATTCAAAACCACACCAAACAGTTACTCGTTAAGTGTGCATTGGCTTCTTAATAATTGGGCATGGATTTTCTGAGCCACAAATGCAACAATTTTACTTATTAAAGTAAGCTTCGTGAGCTTCGTCAGAAAATATAAGTTTTTGGTAAAAGTGCTCCTCTTCTTCCAAGCGTTCCAGAGCGGAATTAACGAACCGAAAACGTTGCGGATGGTTATGTGGCTGCAGCTGTTGTCCCATTTGAACTTTATGCGGCTTCATATCGAGGTCGTTGTGGAAAATTCCCAACAAAAAAGTGCGCTTCACTTTCGGTAGAAGATTCACCATTTTGCAAGTAAATTTTAAGTATTTCCCAACGTTGTTCAAGCGTATATCGACCCATTAACATTTCTTGTTTTTACATCGACAAGAAGAAGGGATACCTTGCTTCGCCCCGTTTCAGGTGGGTATAGTAAATTGTTGAAAGGAATTGCCGTATTTCATTCAAAAAATTTCATTCAAATGACTCACCCTTTACACAAAACTACAAAACTCGGAACTTTGTAATCAATTGGTTAAAATAATCGATCACCACCATCAACTTCCAGCATTTGGACCAGAAGATCTTTACTCTAGTGTAGCTGCTGCATATTAACCACAATTATTCATTTTTAGATAAAACAATTAATCTCTAATTAAAGCTGAACAGCTGTCATTAGCATTAGCGTTTTATGCTATTAGCTGATGGTACAAAAAAAAAGAAAGAAAATAAAACAACAACAACGAAATTCAAGAAAACGATGAGATGAAATGCAAATCAAAAACAGCAGCAGCAGCAAGAACGAACTCGCTACAGTGGCGGCCACGTATGAGTGCATCTTTCTTGCTGCCCGCCTGCCCGCCTGCCCGCCTGCCTGCCCGCCTGCCTGCCAGCCTTCTTCTTCTTCTCCTTCTTTTCACGATCTTAACGATCTTCAGCGGGCGACCTCACAGATCACCAGAGAGTTGTGTTTTCGGCTATGCTGTTGGTGGCAGCTCACTGCTTGTTGCTGTTCCCTGCTTGTTGCTCACTGCTGTTGCTCACTGCTGCTTCACACATTTTGTGTTTTGATCGGATTATGACAAGCGACATAACAGTGCTAAATTGTAAGTGGGACATAAATTGGTCGAAATCGGTTTCTTCTTCGTCTGCTTTATGTTGTTGCTAGCTCTTGGCCAGACGTCAAACTATTTGTTAGACAAACGTCGAGGCAGCAACAGCAGCAGATGTCAGATGCGTACAGCGGCAACGGATTAGTTTAGATGATACTTGGTATAGCCAGAGCAAAGTAGCAAAGTCTCTAATGCCTAATTTGTTTATACATATTCCCGTCTTTAAGCTGAAACATTGTTGGTTTCACTTACTTTCAGCTCGAGGCATGTTCACGATAAAGCGTAAATAAATGCGTATTTATACACACGCTCCTTTCAAGCTCTTGCTAGGCAGTTTAACGCTATTTGCGACAATGGCGACGTCTCCGTAATCATTGCTTTATGATCGGCAGGCATTTAATTTAAATTACGTAGTATTCATCCACTGGATTAAATGTGTGCTCGTAAAAAGTGCGTAATGATTTTCAATGTTTCTTAGATGCGCTTTTTTGATTGGGTTTTGCTAGACAAAATCATGACAATGTTGAACATTTGCTGATTTCACTGCTTGCTTCCTATGCTCTCCCTGTGTCTCCTCTCTCCCTCTTTTGCTCCCTGTTGACTTAATGCACTTATGATTTATTGTGAATTTAAAAAAGTCTTATTACTTGTTTGTTGCATGTAAATTCATGCGACGTTGATGCGTCCCGCTTCCTAAGAGTTTGAGTTGTTCATTAGAATGCAACAGCATCTAGTCATGCATCCAAACATTTCATGCGAGCATCTCTTCTGTATTTACATTTAAAACTACATAAAAAATTATGGGAATTAGAAAGTATTCATAGGTAGGAATGTGGTTAAGTACGGGGACAGTCATAAAAATTTGATTTGTGTCCATGCCCATTTCAAGTTTTATGATCAAACCGAAAGCAGTAAGTGCATATGTATGTGTGTAAGTACCCTTATCGTATTACAATTGCATTTCATTTTCATATTCTTCCGCATTGACAGTAGAGTTACTTAAGTAAGAGTTACTATAGATGCTATCGACATGTAAATACTTAGTATGAGCAAGTGCAAGTTTCGAACAAATTTTTTATTAGAATTAGAAGACTGATGGAATCGTTCATTCTGCGCTTTTTTGAAACTGTAGCATTTCATAAAAATTGTCACAGAAATAAACAAAAATTTAACGATGACTTCGCAACATTGTACATAGTGTAAATTTGTTGAGACGGGATTTGTATTTCTATCTTTCTTGCTTAGAGAAAGCAGTGATGCCGATTCCAATGCACGCGAGTGGAAAAGTTGATGGAGCGGGGCTGACAGAGAAGAGAGACGGAAGAATGGAAGAATTCCTTTCTTCCCTTCTTCTTCCTTAAGGTCCAACATCCATTAATTGGCTTGGGTCAAGCTTTTTCGCTTTCACTCATATGTTTCGAGTAAGCAAAAGAATCTGAAAGGCTCAATTCTCAATCATTTTTTTATTGTCTGCCAATTTTTATATTTACTGCATTTACATTTTTGTACTTTGCGGTGATCTGAGCCTGGGCACCGGTACACATGTAACTACCACAAACTAAACTACGGCGACCACTATCGACCTCACAGTCTCTTAACTCTTCACTAACTCTCGTCCCCTCACTCTTCCTCCCTTATCTACTTTTACTCTCTTATTCATCTCTCTAATCTACCATTATTCGATACACCTATGATTGTTTGAACATCTCATACCCTCTATCTCTCTCTTGACCGCTTTCACCTTCTGACCATTTTACCTCCGTAACCTTCTCTCGCTCTCTTATTTTTTCCTTTTCTCAGTTTCCTCTTCCTCTTCTCTCTCTTTTCCTGTATCTTTCTCCCTCTCTATCTCTTAATCTATATCTCGCTTTCATTTTCTCTCTTTCTCTTCACATTTAACATCACTTCCCCCTGTAATATATTCTTCCTTTTTCTTTTTTTTCTCTTTTTTCTATTATTCTCTATCTCTTCCAACAAGAATATAGGAACTACGTGACCGCCTTCGGTTGGTTATTCATATCAATAGTTAATTGTGAGATGAAAAAGTGATTGCGAAGCTAATATGAAATTGGGAGGGAGAGGCAATAACAGAGAGTGGGAGGAGAGGTGGGGAGAGAGAGAACGAGGGGAGAGGGAGGGATAGAGAAACGGAAGAGAGAGGATCAGAGATATGGAGAGTGAAAAGGATAAAAAGAGAGAGTGAAATAGAAGAATGCGGGAAAGCGTATGTGAAAAGGAGTTAGGTGAATGAGCTCATTATAAAGAGAAACAAATAAAAAATAAGAGGGTGTTCTTCTAGAAAAAATCAGCTAAAAAAATAAGGTACAAATTTTCAGCCCAACTTATAATGAGGTTAATAAGGAAATTATGAGATGTTGAATTCAAAGAAAAAATGGGAAGATTGAAACCTAATATTGAAATCATAACGAGGTAAGTTGGATGAGAGCTGAATGCTCAAAATAAGCTTATATTAAGTTAATGAGAATCGCTAATGAATGCCAAGTGTAAATGTAAAAATATCTCACAATTAAATATTTATATTATTTATTTATTTTATCACCAAAAAACTATTTCAGTCAACGCACAGTGTGTACAGATGGTGGTGGAGTTGGTAGAGGGTCGGTCACTCTCCTGGAGATTGCAGGTTCATATCGAGGATAAACGAAAAAGTTGTATTTCTCCAAAAATACAAGTGTAACAGGGGAATTCTCCAAGTCTAGCATACTATATGCCCTTGCACGATGAAAGATAAGCCAAATTTATTGTTGCTTTTTCGCTGCAAAAGTTTTGTAATTCTGCAACTCGTGTACCGTGCAAGGGCATATCTCTCACTTTTTCATACTCACTTATTTTCTCTCCACCCTCTTTTTCTCCTTCAAACTCTTTCGGTCTTCCTCTCACTACTTACCTCTCCCTCTTTTCCTCTCTTCCATCCTGACTGTTCTTATTCTGTCGTTCTCTTTTTTCAACTCTCCTCCTCCACTTATTGTCTCTCTTCCATTCCGCGAACTTTTTCTCTCGTCTCTTACGTGCACGCCACTCTTTCTCTCTCTTTCACTTTTTACTCCACACACTCCCTTTGGCCCTCAGTTACACTCCTTCTCACTCTCTATGTCCACTCTCCCTTTTTTCACAATCTCCTTCTCACTCCTTCTCGGCCCCTTATTTTCTCACGTTTTTTAACATTCTCATTATCTATCATTCTGACTTCCTTATCTACTCATACCCTCTTATCTCCCTTCCTCTCTTATTTTATGGTACTAAGTGAATAGTTATTATTTTCTCACTCTCCCTCATTCTACCGCTTTTAGTACTCCGAAGTACTACTCATTCCCTACTTCCTCTTTTGCCGGCACAACAGCCTATTGAGGCCCTAGACCGCGATTTTCACATTTCCATATTCGGTACATCATGGACATTAACGGGTTTTCTACCGAACGGCGAGGTGAAAAGTTTATCCTAGAAAATTTTTCTTTTGGTGGTTTGCCAAGAGGAGGTGCCGTGTAGAAAAATTGATTTTTTTTTACTTTTCGTAGTCAAATACACAATCAACTACGCCACGACACTACACTCTCCCTACTTCATTTCCTCTTATATACTCAGTTGGCTTTTTGATCTTTTTCCTTCCTCTGTATCTACTTCCTCTTTATGTTCCTTTATTTCTCTCTCATTCTCTTGCTGACGGTCTTCTTCTCCCTTTTTCGCTTACTTCACTCTCTCTCCACCTTTCTCTCAGCCTCTCTCTCTAATCTTACCATTTCATCTCTCTCTCACTCTCTTGATAGATCACATTGTCACTTCCGTCTGCCATCAATTATCTTATTTTTCCCTCTGTCTTCTTTTCTTCACTCTTTGCTTCCTGTTTATTTCTTTTTTCGTTTTTACTCATTAATTTTCCACCATTTTCACTCTCTGATCTTCTTCTCCTCTCCTTCTTCTTCCTTTTTCTTTCTTCTCAGTCCTTTCTCTCAACCATTTCCTTTCCTTTTTTCTCGCTTTCTCTCCTTTTGCCTCCAGTTATCATTTTGCTTTTGTACTCATTCAATTTTTCGCCGCTTTCACGCTCTTTCTTTCTTCTTATCACTCTCTTCTCTATATCCTCTTTTTAAAACTTTTCGCTTGTCACACTCTCCTGCCTCGCCTTTTTATTGTCGTTCTCTCTTCCGGATTTCCTCCTTTTGTCTGTCTCCCTAGTCATTTCTCTCACCTATCTTCAACCTATCTTTCCACACTTCTTTTCTCCCCTTTTTCTTCATCACCTCTCTCACTCTCTCTCTCTCTCACGTTACATTTCCCTTCATTTATACTCACTCTCTCATTCTCTCCTCCATATTGCATTTGGAAAGAACAATGTCTAAATTTATTATAATCGCAAATTTAGAGATTTCAACGCTCTCTCTCTACCCTTTGAAAAATATCCGTGCCTAACCACATAGTCGGCACAAGCTTCATACATGCATTTGCATTTTTCTTCATACTAAAAATTAGAATATTAGAAAACCAAACAATGAAAAAAACAAATAAAAGACAAAATATAATCCGAGAGAGATAATGACTTGATGAAGTGATGAACAAAACAAATGAATATCAAACAATTGCAGATGTGCAGAACTAGTGCCAGTGTTGTGTTAAGAGTAGTCCTGAGTGTAGTGAGGAGTGTGGAGTTTTTAAGGTGGACAAGTGGAGAAGTCCATTAAAACAGCAACAAAAATGTCATGTCAACTTTGCACAAATGATGAATGGGACTAAGCAGTAAAAATATGTATGTAACGACAACAACAACAGACTCTTGTCTATGGATGTAGATATGATGAAAAAAACTGACCACAACTGCATTCATCACATGTGAGTTTGGGCAAACAAACTGACGAACGAACGGAGGCACACAAAAATGAAGGCAGGATAACATGAGAAGGATAAGCATACATGGGAGGATATTCACAAACATGCACACAAATGCACACCTACACGCACGTACACACATGCAACACTATACCGAAGTGACATAGTGGCTGAGTGATGTGATAACTCTGTTGTAGTAGCAACAACAATAACAACAACAATGACAATGATGATGCTGTTGCTGGTTTACTATGTGGAGAAACATAAATTTTCGCGCATCCTTGCAAAAATGCAAGCAAAAAAGCAAAATTGGAAGGATCCAAATAAATGGAGCATGTTGGAGTCCAGCTGATGGATTCTCTCGCACATACACGCATGCTGCACACACTCTCCTACACATTCACACATGGACATCACAGTCATGCCTTGATAATGGACTGTAAGGACATTTAAACACTGCCACTCACACATATACTTTCACACAGGATATGACGGCAATTTAAGTCACTCAGCCACGCCAGTCACTCACTCACTCGCTCACTCCTCACTCACTTACCCATTCACTTAACCACTCATTCATTCATTCATTCATACTTTAGTTATTCATTTATGCATACGGTTACTTGAATTTCAATTCCTTTGGCTGGACTGGTGCAGCTCTTCCCCTTCTCCTTCTGCTGCTCTGGCTGCTTCTACTCCCTTGCTCCTTCTTCCTTGACGCAGTGTATGTAGTTTTGTATTTTTTGTTTCAAGGAGGGTGTGGGGGGGGGTCAATTTTACGATTGTTGCGCAATAAAAAGCAACAATGAAACAAACAACAGAAAATTGTAAACCCTGAAAAATGCGACACTGCTGTCCATTTGTGGTGAAGGAGCGAAAGGCGTGGCAGAGTATTTTGCTGTGTATATGAACTTATGCAAAATCAACTTCCGTGCTGCAGGCCACACACACACACACATGTTGCAGATGTCTTGCTAGCGGCACTGCAGCACAGATCCAATTGTGATGAACCAATGGACAATGGACAGACAAACAGGGTAAACAGTCAGGCAGCGGGACGATGTGCATAAAAGGGGAGGGCGAGAGAGGCAGGGAGGGGAGCAGAGAGGCAGGCAGTCTGTCAGGCAGTTAGTCCGGCTGGCATCTGAATATATGAATGGATAAATGACTGAAAAATATATACGAGCGGATGAAGTAGCAAGATGCATGAAGTCATTCACTCAATTTATCATTTGATGAATGTCCTGGCAGATATACAGAGGCGACTCTAGGCGATTTCCAAGTACCGAACTCCACTCCACTTGCCTCGCATGACTTACAAAAGAAATATGCATGTGAATGGTGTTGATGAGGCCCTACACTGCAGCAATTGCTGATGTTACAGCTGATGTTGCTGAAGCTGATGGGTGATGGCTGATGCTAGTGATGATGATGACGATGTTGCTGATGGCGTTGGTTGGACACATTTAATGGCTATTTGAACGCATGATAAACGTTTTTGTGCTGTGTGTCCATAGCTTCATCAGGCTCTCTCCCTCTCTCGCCTACGCCGTCTGCATGTCCTTGCAAGTTTTTGTCGCAACGCATAGATTGTTGCTGCTTGCTAGTAGGTGTGCGTTGTGTGTGTGAGTGTGTGAGTGATTTTTATCTTGTTACTGAGTTGGCTTCCGCAATTCATGCATGCATCCATCTACTTCATTCATGCATCACAGCGTTGTTTGGTTGTTTTTGTTTGTTTCCTTTGATACGTTTTGAAGCACATGCTGCTGTTGTCTGTTGTCACCCGTTCGTCCGTCCGTCCGTCTGCTTCGGCATGTAGCTAACTATGTTTATGCATTTAAGATTCTCTTTTCTCTTTTTCCCAGTTGTCTTTTGTTTCTATTTTTGAAGTTTTAGCGCTTGAATTGTGATGAATTTGTTGGTTAATGATTTAGATTTGCTGACAATGAACTAGAAATTAAGTGCATGTAAGCATTTGTAGGCTCGATGTTGTTTTTGTTCTCAACTGAAACTAGCATGAATAGTGAAATAATTAAAAATTATTGGAAATGATTCTACTTATGTCGTCAGAAATGTAAAAGCATGAGAATGATTTAATGGCATGATAATATCGGTGAATTTACGAGCAGGTGCTTAAACGAGGAGAAGGATAGAAAAAGGGATGAACAAGAAAAATGAAGAGGAGAAGAGCGAGATGTGTAAGATGGAAATGGGAAGAAAATTGGGAAAAGTCCGAGAGATAACGAAATAGTGAGAGAAGGTAAAGGAAGTAGGCAGGGTAAGTTGTGAGGAGGGGATGAGATATCCAGGGGAAGGAGGTGAGTAGGATAA